>SJYC01036549.1:0-39650 GCA_006408675.1 Madoqua kirkii | reverse complement strand
ACCTAGAGGGGCGGGATGGGGTGGGAGGTGGGAGGGAAGTTTAAAAGGGAGGGGACATGTGTATGCCTATGGCTGATTCACAATGATGCATGGCAGAAACCAACAAAAATATTTTAAAACAGTTATCCTCCGATGAAGAATAAATACATTTTAAATAAATAAATAGAAATAAAGGGAAACAGAGGTTAAAATCTTTACTATATATTAAGCTATGGGTTATTTAAATGCATTCTTCATTCCATGAGAAAAAGCAAATGAGGTTCACTGAAAAGCTATGCAGAGTGAAGTAGATTTTCATTCACAGGAGCTGGATTCTAGTCTTGGCTTCACAGTGACTCAGGACATCTGGCCTCACTTTCTCATTCTAAAGAGGGAGGAGTTTGGATCCATCATCTCAGGTCTTTCAGCCCCATAGCTCTCTCCATTCTCTTCTCTACAACTAACTCGCAGTCGCTGAGGAAGGAAAGAAATTGTTTAGAAGAATAAGGGTGTCATGGTATCAGATCTTTACTGATTTCAGGGCTTACACTAAGCATTTGAAATATGAAAATAGCATTTTTACTTTCTCTTTCACAGAGAAAGTGTGACCAGTACTGGCCTGTGGATGGGAGTGAAGAGTATGGGAACTTTCTGGTCACTCAAAAGAGTATTCAAGTGCTTGCTTATTATACCGTGAGGAATTTTACTCTAAGAAACACAAAGATCAAAAAGGTGAGTCCACACATGATGTATACCATCAATTGAATTATACATCTCGGTCCTTTTTAAAGGGAACAAGTGGTATAACCAAAACAGAGTAAAAATACATGTAAGTAAAGGCACTGAGAGTTCTTAATTGGGATTTCCCTGGTGGCCCAGTGGTTAAGAATCCATCTTCTAATCACAACGGGTGTGGGTAGGAACCCTGGCCAGGGAACTGAGATCCTACATGTCATGGGACAGCTAAGCTCACGCACTGCAGCCACGGAGCCCATGAGCCTGGGGTGCACGCTGCACATCAAAAGAAGCCACCACAGCAAGAAGCCCGTGCACCACCAAGAAGACCCAGCACAGTCAGAAAAGAAATGGAAACTGTTCTTATCACAGCTACAGCTCAGTCCCAAAGATGTCTTCCAAACCTCTTAATCCCAGATGTGGCTTTGGCACATTTTTTGTAGTGCCAATAATTTCAGTGAAACACAAACAGTCCTTGTGCCATATGATAACTGCACATCCAACTAAAATAGTGGAAATTAAGAAGGAGAAAGAAAAGAAAAAGAGCAAGTTATAAGTCAGGGTTCCTTAGAGAAACATGCTTCTTTATATATATATATATATATATATATATATGTTTTTTAGAGAGAGAATTTTTTTTTAAGAATTGATTCCAAGCAAGAATTGATTCAGGCAAGATTTCTACATTGCAGTCTTGAGAATACCTTCTTTTTCAGAAAACCTCAGTCTTTGCTCTTGAGTTTTTCAACTGATATTAACGAGCCTCATCCACTTTACTGGAAGTCTTACTGATTTAGATGCCAATCATATGTTAAAAAATGCCTTGATGGTAACATTTGATGTGACTGGTTTGACCAAGCTAGTGACCACCATTGCCTAACCAAGTTGATATATGAAATTAACCATCACAAATGACAATGTACATTTTTGAGCTTTGTTATGAACCACCAGCATCAAGCTCTGAATCCTAAGTTGATGTTTAAGGACCCCATTTGTGTGTGTTCCTGTTTAGCTGATTGGCTGTCTGGTATCTTTTAGGGTTCGCAGAAAGGAAGACCCAGTGGGCGTGTGGTTACCCAGTACCATTACACTCAGTGGCCTGACATGGGAGTGCCTGAGTACTCGCTGCCAGTGCTAACCTTTGTGAGAAAGGCCTCACATGCCAAGCGCCACGCAGTAGGGCCTGTTGTTGTCCACTGCAGGTGAGTTTCAGCGCTGGGCTGTAAACCCATAGAATTGCTTATGCTAATAAAAGGGAATCAGTGGAACAAAGGTTTTGCCAAAACGGAAATGATTTCACAAAGGGAGGGGTGTGAAATATTGGTCCCTAGGAAGTGAGTATGCCAGACTCAGAATTAGATTCCTGAATATTTCAAAGCACCAGTTATTTCTGTGATGTATATTATTCTATTTGATTGTTTAATTGGATTTCAACTTATGAAAGGTGTGAAGCAGGCAGAACAATGTCTTGTAATTAAACAAACATTTATTACAATACAGTGTGAGATAAAAATCCTTGAGGTGCAGCCCATGTTTCTAGGAGTTAATGGTCTATTGTAGACTTCATAAGCCAGGTTTATATTAGAAAAATCAAAGCCCACAAAATGTGAGGAATCAGCAAAATACTTTTAATTTGTTTTTGAACAGTTTGGGGTCAAAACTCGTATTCCTGCATTCTTTCTAATACATCCTATTGAAAGCCCAGGTACTTCCAAGACAGGATGGATTAATAGGAATAATGATATTTCAAAGAGAGAGAAAAATGGGTTAGAGGATTTAATTTAATATCTTTCAGTTAAAACAAAATTAGCAGTTAATGTTTACTGAGTGCAAACCACGAAAATCTAATTCACTTCTACGTGGAGTTCTTTTGTCAAAGCAGCATCTGTATTTTTACAGAAACAAGTATTTTCCTTTGATATGCAGTGTGTCACACATTCTAATTACCTGTCTCAGGAGTTAGGCTCAAACAAAGTTTGAGAGACCTATCTTCAGGTTTTTTATCTGAGCCTGGAAGTTGAGGGAAATAGGAAGATGCAAGAAAAATAGCTCTGAAGGTCAGAGATTGTTTCCTGGTGAATGGAGGAGGCCCAGAGCATTTTGAGAGCAGCTGCTAATTCTTCACTCTAGTACTTCCTACTTGTCAGAGCGTTTGAAAGGAATCCGTGTCTCTGAATTCTGTCCCTCTGCTAGAGGCTTTGAAGAAGTCAATAGATAATGGCCCTTTAGAAATGACTGAAGTTATGCTTTATTCCTCACCATCTCAGGGAAATGATATTTTCAGCTGAAAGCCTTCACAAACGCTTTCTTCCCATTAATGCAGAAACCTTTATAAACCTGTTTACCTGACAGTACCGACCTGGAGACCTTGGCTTTTCAAAGTTTGGAGAAGCTGATGTTTTCATTTTTCTCAAATTAAATGTCTATTTGCTAGGCTCTGATACATAATATTTTCATTGTATCATATAAGCTGAATAATAACTGTAATTATTGAACATAAAAATTCTCCAACAGAAATGATCAGATTGCTTTGGAGTTTGACCTGTCGGCAAAAAAGAAAAGAGAAAACTTTGTTATTTGAAGCATTCTGCTTAACTCTTATGCTGCTTACTCTGGGGACTGCTAAATTACCTACTAAGTAGCTTGGAAAAGTAAATTAATTTACAAGACAGCCAGTTGTGACCTATCATCAAATGTACTTTGTACTTGACATTGAACTAGCTCTTTCTTTGTGTGCTCCTCAGTGCTGGAGTTGGAAGAACAGGCACATACATGTGCTAGACAGTATGCTGCAGCAAATTCAGCATGAAGGAACCGTCAACGTATTTGGCTTTTTAAAGCACATTCGTTCACAAAGAAATTACTTGGTGCAAACTGAGGTATGATAAGAAGGATAATTTAATTTATCTAAGGATTGGAAATGTCCCTAAATGCTGGATAGACCAGAGTTTGTATCACCAGATTCATTAGTCCCATGGGGCACCCCTGGATAAAGTGCTATGAACTGGGTGGCTTAAAACAACAGAAATGTATCATCTCCTAGTTCTGAAGGATAGAAGTCCAAAATCAAGGTGTGGTCAGCAGGGCCATGCTCCCTTCACATCATCTAGGGAAGGATCCTTCCATGTCTCTTCAAGTTTCTGATAGTCTCATATTTCCCTGGATTTAGCAGCCTAACTCCAGTCTCTGCCTGTATCTTCACACGGCTGTCTTCCTCCTGTGTCTGTGTCCAATTTCCCCTTTCCTTTAAGGATGTCAGCCCTACCTTAGTTAACTAATGACATCTGCATTATCTCTGTTTACAAATAAGGTCACATTCTGAGGTACTAGGAGGTTAGGGTTTCAGCATATCTTTTGGGGAAGGGACACAATTCAACCTTTAACACTAGGTTATTGCATATATGTCATTGATAGACCAACTATTATTCTGTCTATCTTATAATCAATGGGGAGTATCTTTAAAACAACACTACTCACAGAAAAGATTCAGAAAAAGAGTAAGTGAATCAGTCAACACTCATCTCCTCCACCAGAATCCTCAAGCTTTTCCTGTGTGTAGTGAGCAAATAGATTCATTATCCTATTTAAATAATAGGAATTATGCTCAAATTGGGGCTTTAATGCAGGAGACATAAGAAGAGTCGGGTTTGATCCCTGGGTCAGGAAGATCCCCTGGAGGAGGAAATAGCAACTCACTCTGGTATTCTTACCTGGAGAATCCCATGGACAGAGGAGCCAGGTGGGGTATAGACTGTAGGGTCGCAAAGAGGTGGATACGACTGAAGCAACTTAGCACACACACATGCTCAAATTAAATTCTTTCTTAAGCCCATTTCATTTGGGCTTTCCTGATAGCTCAGTTGGTAAAGAATCCACCTGCAATGCAGGAGACCCCGGTTCAGGACACAACTGAGTGACTGAACTGAACTGAACTGATGCTATTTCCCTTTAAAAGTAATAAGTAATAATCAGCAGATAAACAGAATTTTTATAAGGCAAAAATAATTTTAATAACTTTCTCTTTTGTCAGTTATCTGAGAATATGCCCAGGTTTCTGGTTTTGGTATGAAACAAGAAATAACAATCAACAGTAAACAAAAGAAAGGAAAAAGAAAAGATGATAATTATATAGAGGTCAAAAGTCATAATAATCAATATCAAGGAATCAATATATATCACATAATATATAATTAGACAATATTTATAAGTAGAAATTTAATAATGAGGCAAAGTCATAAAATATTACTGATATTCATATGACACAAAAACAATTTAAATAATTGCAAGTAAAAGTTGGTAAAAGAGTTGTCGACTAAAAATTAGTCACAACCTTGTTGGGGGAGTGTGTAATTTACTTGATTCTGTCTCGCCACAGCAAAAATTTGTAGTAACAGAATGACCAGTGTTACAGTTTCGTGTTACAGATCAGTTTTATTTAGAAAGCAAAGGAAAATACATCCTGAGTCCTGGGGGCAGGTTCACCCAAAAGATGTGAAGAGAAGAGAAGCCCTCCTGTCCAATTTTGGCTCCTCTTTTCATATGTTTTTCTTTTTTTCTCCTCCCCCTGCTGCTGCTGCTGCTGCTAAGTCACTTCAGTTGTGTCCGACTCTGTGCTACCCCATAGACAGCAGTCCACCAGGCTCCCCTGTCCCTGGGATTCTCCAGGCAAGAACACTAGAGTGGGTTGCCAGGTCCTTCTCCAATGCACCTGGGCCTGCCCTATGTAAATTGGGCTAGTCAGGACTGCTCTTCGTTTTACCTGAGGTCCTCCATTCCTCAGACCTTTCTTTGTTCTATTTTTTGTGGGCTTTTCCCTTTTTTGTCTTTTAGCCACTGCCATTCTGGATTCGTTTTTCCTATTCTAACTACCTAGCAACCTGAAAGTTGAGAGCTATTTCATTTGGTGGGAATGTTTAGGACTCTGAGCCTGGGAGAGAGCATCTCAATAGCTCTAAGAAAACTGCTCCAAAGAGGCAGGAGGTGGAGTCAGGCTAATACAAGCTTGCAACAAAGGGAGCAGGCAGTCTGAACATCAGAAATCAGATATCAAGTTTAAGGAATATAGCTTTCTGTGTATGGGAACATGCAAGCCTCTGGGTTCACTGAATTTATTCCTTTTATATGCACGTCAGCTATCTGGAGCTAAATCCTATGACTTGTTCACCTTCAGTTCAGTTAAGTTCAGTCGCTCAGTCATGTCTGACTCTGTGACCCCATGGACTACAGCAAGCCAGGCATCCCTGTCCATCACCAACTCCCAGAATTCACTCAAAGGCATGTCCACTGAGTCAGTGATACCATCCAACAGTTTAAATCCTTTAATAACTGGTACATAGAGTAAACATTTTTGGAACTTTTATTTTGTTAGTTAGGGCCTTCTGAGAAACAGATTTCAAAATGAGATCATATGTGCAAGATTTTATTGGGAAAATACCAGTAAAAAAAAATAAGAGGCAGGGATTCTAAGAAGGCAAGGAAAGCCTTAAGGCCCCTGATCTCTACGGAGGAAAGAAAGGAATGAGGATTGGCTGGATAGACTCAATTTTAAGAGAGTTTCAGTCAGGCCTATGAGGAGTCCTCAAGTCAAAGATGCTCATTTGAGGCTTCCCAAATTCTCCATTGATGTTTAGAAAACACTCTTTACTTCCATAGAAAATTATACTTATTTGTAGCTCACAGTTTTACAAAATCTGATTTTATGGGAATTTATAATTGTCAACTAAAAATTAATATAGTCACAACCTGAAAGTAGAGAGTTATTTTATTTCGTGGGAATATTTAGGCCCTGAGTTCTGAGAAAACTGCTCCAAGGAGGCAGGAGCGGGAGTCAGGCTGTATACAAGTTTGTAACAAAAAGGGCAGGCAGTCTGATCATCAAAGAGTATTGTGGTAAGGAAAATCAGATATCAGGTTAATAATTTAGCATTTTTCTATGTATGGGAAGTCACAAGCCTCTGAGCTCACTGAATTAATTCCTTTCATAGCCTCAGTTGCTGCTGCTGCTGCTAAGTAGCTTCAGTCATGTCCAACTCTGTGCTGCTGCTAAGTAGCTTCAGTCATGTCCAACTCTGTGCGACCCCACAGATGGCAACCCAGTTATCTGGGGCCAAATCCTGTTTCCTTGATCACCTTAAGGAGTGGCCGATGGCTGCTTCTTGCATGACCCCTCCTCACCCAGCTCATCAGCAGTCTACGTGTGGGGTGGTGGCATCTGCTGGATTATAGATATTGTATTCAGAGACTTCATTCACATTTGGAGGCCAGAAATTGCTATTGGCTGTGACATTTCTTTTTTATTGATATGCCAAGAGATATTTCATTTTGCAGCCATTCCCCATATTTATAAATTTGACCATATTTGGGAGACATTTCATGGCCTTTTGTTTGTTTGCTTGTTTTTGTCCCACTGTGCTGAGAGGCTCATCTCAGATTAAGCAAAGGTCCTCAATGATATATCATGCCAGGTGTCAATTTCCAGATTAGGCTCATTGATAAATAACAAAGATTCTCTGGATCCTGTATCTTCTAACCTTTTAGAATCCAGGAGATATTTCCCTTGCTGCCTCTTCCCATACCTACAGTCACATTGTTACAATACTTCTGCATTTTAAATGTGATCTATTTCTTGAAGATGATTTCAGTTCAGGCAGTTCAATCACTCAGTCATTCTGACTCTTCACAACCCATGGGCACCATGCCTCCCTGTCCATCAACAACTTGCAGAGCTTGCTTAAACTCATGTGATGCCATCCAACCACCTCATCCTCTGTCATCCCCTTCTCCTTCTGCCTCCAGTCTTTCCCAGCATCAGGGTCTTTTCTGATGAGTCACTTCTTCTATCAGGTGGCCAAAGTATTGGAGTTTCAGCTTCAACCTCAGTCCTTCCAGTGAATATTCAGGACTGATTTCCTTTAGGATGGACTGGTTTGATCTCCTTGCAGTTCAAGGGACTCTCAAGAGTCTTCTCTTGAGTCAAGATGTATAGCTATCACTAATTTGGCCAGAGGCCTGGTTATACACCATGTAATACAAAAGTCATCAATCTTGTAAAATAAACAGATTACAAGTAATACAGCTAATAACATGACTAAAGTTACAAGTAGGGGTTTAAGCTATGAGCTTCCAGGACCAAATCTTCTTCCTAAAAGAAGATGTATAGCTATCACTAATTTGGCCAGAGGCCTGGTTATACACCATGTAATACAAAAGTCATCAATCTTGTAAAATAAACAGATTACAAGTAATACAGCTAATAACATGACTAAAGTTACAAGTAGGGGTTTAAGCTATGAGCTTCCAGGACCAAATCTTCTTCCTAAAAGATCACCACAGCTAGGAAGTGGATCATCTAAGGCAGAAATTTGATTTTTCACATGTCATTAAATATGTTGCATTAGAGGATTCTCCTGGTATGTAAATACAACATTCAGTTTGAATTAGAGCACAGGGGCCCCCTTGAGATTCTGTGTGGATACCAAGGGCCAACAGTTTTGTGACAGCTTTTCTCATCATAGAGACCTCAGAATTTAGTAGTCTAATAGCCTGGTTGCTATCATTTAATACCCATTGTGTGAATTCTATTAAGGCTTCAATGTGAGAAATAGTATATTCCAATCCTACTGTAGGCACAAAAACAGCTGCTAAGTGATCATACCAGAGATATACAGATCTCTTGGTCCATCAGGCTTGTATTAATGATAATTTTTCAGGAATCACATGTAAATTTGTTTGTAAGTGGCCTCAAGCCATTGAGTCCTATTAGGTGCCAGTCAGTATATTTTTGGATGGTCTTGTATGAATCTCCAACCCTTGCCATAAGATTTTTTAACTGACAGGATGGGACTGTTGCAAGGACTAGTGCAAGGCATAATAATCCCTTTATTAACATAAGCTGATATCAAGGGTTTTATTCCTTCCATAGCTTCCTGCCTCAATGGATGTTGACAAATGTTGGACTGGAATTTATTTTGGTCTATGGTATTTTTAATGGATGATGCAAAATATATTCTCCCTATGTCAGTAGAGTCACATGCCCTTAATTCTTTAGGTCCTAAGCCTCACAATTTTTCTTTTCTGCATCATCTTTATCATGGATCAAGAATATTATATGATGAAATATATCTGATTGATCTTTCAAGTCTGAAAACATTTCCCCTTTAGGAATAAAATAAATCTAGGCTTCATAAGTTTCTAACAAATCTCTGCCTTTCAGATAAGTGGGGCACTTCCTATTAAATAAAGGAGAGTTTTTCTTAAGTTCTCTTAAGTAAAATTCTAAAGGTAATGATTTAAAAGTCTTAATAGGTGCGTTGGAAAGCCCCACGGTTAGCACTGAAGTTTTACTCTGAGGGAGAGATCCTTTGATTTTGGTAGGATTTAAACTGAAATGATGACTCCCAGGGTCTATTATGAATTTAATAGTTTCTCCTTGAATATTCATTTCCACTTCTCCAATGGGAAGACTCTCCATGTCCCTATGCTGCTGCTAAGTCACTTCAGTCTTGTCTGACTCTGTGCGACCCCATAGACAGCAGCCCACCAGGCTTTCCCATTCCTGGGATTTTCCAGGCAAGGACACTGGAGTAGGTTGCCATTTCCTTCTCCAATGCAGGAAAGTGAAAAGTGAAAGTGAAGTTGCTTGGTCGTGTCCAATTCTTAGTGACCCCATGGACTGCAGCCTACCAGGCTCCTCCCTCCATGGGATTTTCCAGGCAAGAATACTGGAGTGGGGTGCCATTGCCTATGGAGCAGCCCTATTCTTGTTTTTTAACTTGAAATTCTGATTTGAAATCTAGTCTACCCTCAAATTTCTTCTTAAATTTTCTGCAGTTCCTTTTATGTGAATGATCAGGCTAGTTGCAGTAAAAAGCATACACTAACTTTCTTTGTCTGGAGAAGGCAATGGCAACCCACTCCAGTATTCTTGCCTGGAGGATCACAGGGATGGGGGAGCCTGGTGGGCTGCCATCTATAGGATCTCACAGAGTCGGACATGACTGAAGCAACTTAGCAGCAGCAGCAGCAGCAGCAGCAGCAGCAGCAGCAGCAGCAGCAGCAGCTTTCTTTGAAAGTCATGCATCAAACAGATTTCTTAACCACCAACTGTCCTTGTTTATTTAATTGGTGCAATTGAAGGTTTAGAATTTTTATAGAAGTGTTTTTTTCTTTCTTTTTAATGGTTTTGGAAAGTTGGTCTGCAAGTGTGATAAGGGCATTTGTATGTAATTTTCTTATGGCTGTGACACTACTTGTTTATTGATATGGCAGGAGATATTTCATTTCACATAATCTATAAATTGTAGATTACTGATAGCAATGCAAAATATTTGTTGCCTCTAGATACAAATAAAGTTATGGAGTGCAGGGGTAACCCACCCCCAATTGAGGACAAAAACAATCCTGTCTCCATTAGCACATTCATTTCAATATTAATTTGTCTATTCTTTGAATTTCCCTTTGAAGCAGTTATGACATCAATTTGATATCCTTATAATGAGCTAAAAATACAGTTTTTAACACGTTTGCTTGAGAGTAATGATTTTTTTCCTCTAACCTTATTTTTTTTCTATCTCTGTGGAGGATTTCCCACCACACTGTCCAGTGGATTCTGTTAACAGAATCTGATAAACTTTGTCAATAAAGAAGATAACTTCATGGGCAATTAAAGTCCAAACACACATTTCTTGCATTCCAGAGATAAATTCAAAGCAGCAACAGAACTCTGCTGACTTTATTTTTTCTATTTTTTTAATTTTCCTCTCCATACTTCTGTGATTTGTTCTTGCTTTTGTTGTTTCGGCTCATTTCTTGGATAGATTTTTTTTTTCCTTGAAAAGCTATTATTGTCAAAACCCACAAAATACATCAACTGCTTCTTCTACTTGACAATTCTTCAGATATTTTAAAATTCAGTGTCTCTTCTTTATCTGTTCTTTTGAGCCTTCGCAGCATCTTTAACTTGTTCCTCACATAGGCCCTCCAAATCTGCTGGGTGAACAATGGTTTTCAATAATTTCTCCCAGTAGAGCTCTTACAACTATATTTAATGCATCATTTCCAGAATGATAAACACAAAATCACAGTAGAAGAGTAAGTTTCCTGTATCTGGACATTGAATAACTACAAATGCAGCTGAATGTGTTGGGGTTCTCTGCTTTTGTTTTATTTTGTTTTGAGCAGCATGTCTATTTACTTCCTCATTTTCATCAGAATTAGTTGCTTCCCCCTGCCTATCCAAATCTCACATCATTCTGAATTTACGTGTATGTATTTTAAAAAATAGAAATTTAAAATATTACATATAGTCCACCTGCATTTCATCTGTTTGGTTTCAGGTCATCATTATAACTGTTATGGTCTCCACCCTCTTGGCATAGAAAGTGAAGGTGAAGTCGCTCAGTCATGTCCGACTCTTTGCGACCCTGTGGACTGTACCCTACCAGGCTCCTCCGTCCATGGGATTAGGACATCTTCATAGATGGAAACACACAGTAGTCTTCTCTGCCCCCAATCTTCATATGTACTATTGCTTCAGCCCTAAATACACTTTTAAACACCACCCCACCTAACACATGCTTGCTTAACTCCCTTCTACCAGCTTGCTAACTTTTACTTACTCTTTATCTCAGACTCTAAGATACACCTAGAGGGCCCCAGTGAACACTCAGAATGGGTAAATGAGGTTCCTGAGCTCTTTTTACACAATGATGCCCTTGTTTGTAACACTCATCAGCATCTGTGTTCCACACTAAGCAAAGAGCCTGCAAGTATGAGTGCCATGTTGCTATTTCTCCTCTTGTAGCCCAGACAGCCAGCAGAAGATCTGAAACCAAGTAGGCATCAGTTCAGTTCAGTCACTCAGTCATGTCCGACTCTTTGTGACCCCACAGGCTGCAGCAAGCCAGACTTCCCTGTCCATCATCAACTCGCGGAGCTTACTCAGACTCATATCCATAGAGTCAGTGATGCCATCCAACCCTCTCATCCTCTGTTGTCCCCTTCTCCTCCTGCCTTCAATCTTTCCCAGCATCAGGGTCTTTTCCACTGAGTCAGTTCTTCTATCAGGTGGCTAAAGTACTGGAGTCTCAGCTTCAGCATCAGTCTTTCCAGTGAATTTTCAGGATTGTTTTCTTTTAGGATTGACTGGTTTGATCTCCTTGCAGTCCAAGGGATGCTCAAGAGTTTTCTCCAACACCACAGGCAAAAGCATCAATTCCTCAACACTCAGCTTTCTTTATAGTCCAACTCTTATGTCCATACATGACCACTGAATCAGGTGGCTAAAGTATTGGAGTCTCAGCTTCAGCATCAGTCTTTCCAATGAATTTTCAGGATTGTTTTCTTTTAGGATTGACTGGTTTGATCTCCTTGCAGTCCAAGGGATGCTCAAGAGTTTTCTCCAACACCACAGGCAAAAGCATCAATTCCTCAACACTCAGCTTTCTTTATAGTCCAACTCTTATGTCCATACATGACCACTGGAAAAACCACAGCTCTGACTTATATGGATCTTTGTCGATAAAGTAGTATGTCTTCTTTTTAATAGGCTGTTTAGGTTTGTTATAACTTTTCTTCAAGGAGCAAGCATCTTTTAATCTCATGACTTCAGTCAAAATCTGCAGTGATTCTGGAGCCCAAGAAAATAAAGTCTGTCACTGTTTCCACTGTTTCCCATCTATTTGCCATGAAGTGATGGGACCAGATGTCATGATCTTCAATTTTTGAATGCTGAGTTTTAAGCCAGCTTTTTGACTCACTTCTTGCACTTTCATCCGGAGGCTTTTTATTTCCTCTTTGCTCCCTACCATAAAAGTGGTGTCATCTGCATATCTGAAATTATTGATATTTCTCCCTAAAATCTTGATTCTAGCTTGTGTTTCATCTAGTCTGGCATTTCAAATGATGTACTCTGCATAGAAGTTAAATAAACAGGGTGACAAAATATAGCCTTGGCATACTCCGTTTCCAACTTGGACCCAGTCTGTTTTTCCATATCTGGTTCTAATTGTTCCTTCCTGATCTGTCTTCTCGGAAGGCAGATCAGGTAGTCTGGTAGTCCCATCTATTTAAGAATTTCCCACAGTTTGTTGTTATCCACACAGTCAAAGGCTTTAGTGTAGTCAGTACTGTATGCATACAATAAATAATGTCAATGCAAATATTTTACTATGAAGAACTAAAGAGCCTCTTGATGAGGTTGAAAGAGAAGTGAAAATGCTGGCTTGAAATTCAACATTTAAAAAAAAAAAACTAAGATTGTGGCATCAGGTCCCATTGCTGCTGCTGCTAAATCGCTTCAGTCGTGTGTGTGACCCCATAGACGGCAGCCCACCAGGGCCTGCTATCCCTGGGATTCTCCAGGCAAGAATATTGGAATGGGTTGCTATTTCCTTCTCCAATGCATGAAAGTGAAAAGTGAAAGTAAAGTCACTCAGTCGTGTCCGACTCTTAGCGATCCCATGGACTGTAGCCTACCAGGTTCCTCTGTCTATGGGATTTTGCAAGCAAGAGAACTGGAGGGGGTTGCCATTGCTTTCTCCTTCAGGTCCCATTACATCATAGCAAATAGAAGGGGGAAAAGTGGAAGTAGTGTCAGATTTTATTTTCTTGGGCTCCAATTCACAGCAGATGGTGACTGCAGCCATGAAATTAAAAGATGCTTGCTCCTTGTAAGGAAAGCCATGGCAAACCTAGGCAGTGTATTAAAAAGCAGAGACATCACTTTGCCAACAAAAGTCCCAATAGTCAAAGCTATGGCTTTTCCAGTAGTTGTGAATGGATGTGAGAGTTGGGCCATAAAGAAGGCTGAGCACTGAAGAACTGATACTTTGAATTGTGCTGAAGAAGGCTCTTGAGACTCCCTTGGCCAACAAGGAGATCAAACCAGTCAATCCTAAAGGAAATCAGTCCTGAATATGTATTGGAAAGACTGATGCTGAAGCTCCAATACTCTGACCACTGGATCTCAAGAGCCAGCTCATGGAAAAGACTCTGATGTTGGGAAATATTGAAGCCAACAGGAGAAGGGGGCAACAGATGATGTTAGATAGCATCACTGACTCAATGGACAGGAATCTGAGCAAACTCTGGGAAAAAGTGGAGGAAGAGGAACCTGGCAGGCTACAGTCCATGGGATCGCAAAGAGTTGGACATGAGCTAGAGACTGAATAGCACTAATACCATCTTTGTCTGTTGTCATTTATCCATCTTTCTGATAACCATTAAGGTAATAGAAAGTGAATGTGAAATCGCTCAGTCGTGTCCGACTCTTTGCGACCCCGTGGACGGTAGTCCACCAGGCTCCTCTGTCCATGGGATTCTCCCGGCAAGAATACTGGAGTGGGTTTCCATTTCCTTCTCCAGGGGATCTTCCTGACCCAGGGATCGAACCCAGGTCTCCCACATTGCAGGCAGACACTTTAACCTCTGAGCCACCAAAGAACTTCAAATAGACAACAGTATGCTAGAGCACTGCATTAAATAACAATTTTTAGATACTATATAGCTCTGCTATGAATCTTTTTATTTGTTCTACTTACTCTGGATAGATTTCAAATGCAGTATTTCTAACTATAGTCACCATACTGTATGTTACATCCCAAGAAATTACTCATCTTCTAACTGGAAGTTTATACACCTTCACCCATTTTCCCCACACCTACACTCCATCCCTGCTCACCACCAATCTGTCCTCTATGAGTCTGAGTATTTTAGATTACACATGTCATTGAGAACATACAGTATTTGTCTTCGCATTACTTCAGAATGCCCTCCAGTTCATCCATATTGTTCCAAATAGCTGAATTTTTTTTTTTGCAGCTGAAAAATACTATATTATATATATACACTACATTTTCTTTACGTATTCATTCCTTGAGAAACACTTAAGTTGTTCCCATGACTTGGCTGTTGTAAAAAAATGCTGCAGTGAACAAGGGACTGTACTTATCTCTTCAAGATAGTGATTTTTTTTTTTTCAGGTATATAGCGAGACATGGAATTGCTAGATCATATGGTAATTTGGTTTTTAATTTCTTGAGGAATCTACATACTTTTTTCCATAAAAAATGTACCTATTTACATTCTCAAGTTCAAATGTTCTGTTTTCTCTATACCTTTGCCAGCATTTGTTATCTCTCATTTTTCTGATAATAGCCACTTTAACAGATATGAGATAGTATCTCATTGTAGTTTTGATTTGTATTTCTGTGATGACCTGTGACTTGATTTTGAGCACCTTCTCATGTACCTGTTAGTCATTTGATATCTTCTTTGGAAAAAATAACTGTCCAAGTACTTTGCCCATTTTTGAAATTGGACTACTTTTTGCTGTTGAGTTGTGTGAGCTCCTTATATATTCTGGCTATCAATTCCTTATCAGACACATGGTTTACAGATATTTCCTCCCATTTTGTACAATGACTTTTCATTTTATGTATAATTTACTTTGTTGTACAGAAGCATGTTAGATTGATACAGTTAGTCCTACTATTTTATTTTGTTTTTGTTTCTTATGCTTTGACTGTCATACTTTCTATTTTTTTTTCTAGGAGTTTAATGGTTTGAGATCTTAAATTTAATCTTTAATTCATTTTGAGTTACTTTTTTGTGAGTGGTATTAGATAGGGGTCTAGTTTCAGTCTTTTGCATGTGAATATCCTGTTTTTCCAACACCATTTATTGAAAAGACTGTCTTTTCTCCATTGAGAAAATTGATTCCCTTGTCAAATATTAATTTGAGCATATATGCATGAGCTTATTTCTAGGCCACAACTCCATCATCAAGGGTTTGAAGATGGGTAGAGCCTCTGGCTGGGATCTCAGGCCCAGTGCTCCTGAGAGGAGGAATGCAACCTGCCGAGATCTGAGTATCTGTTGCCATAAGCTGCATTCAGTCTTCTCTGTTTCTATCTGATCTCAGATGATCAAGCCCTGCATATATCCCCTGTGATCCCTGTGAAGTGCAATCTGAATAGGCCTCCTAGGAAATATCTTGCATTGCTGAGGGAACTGGATGGCAAACTTGGACTCTTTTTTTTCCCCACTGGAGAAACCAGAGGCCCAGGAAAACTTCTTGGTGTAACACTGTGCAAGTCTGGGGGAAGGATGATGCAGTCATATCAGCTCCTCTTACCCTTCTAATGCAGCCCTTTTTGGTCTCTGTAGTCAGGGAAGGTGAGGGGTACTTCAGCATCACCATGGGTTTTTGGAATTTCACAGTAGTACCTCATCTAAAGGGCTTCCCTGGTGGCTCAGAGGTTAAAGCATCTGCCTCCAATGCAGGAGACCCGGGTTCGATACCTGGGTTGGGAAGATCCCCTGGAGAAGGAAATGGCAGTCCACTCCAGTATTCTTGCCTGGAGAATCCCATGGACAGAGAAGAAGCCTAGTAGGTTACAGTCCACGGGGTCGCAAAGAGTCGGACACGACTGAGCGACTTCACCTCACCTCACCTCACCTCATCTAAGGATAGTTACCAGTTGAAGTTGACTATGACCTATATTGCCATTCTGACGATCTCACCTCTATGAAGACATTCTTGTAAAGAAGGTAGACATATTTGAATTATGATACTAAATTATGTTTGAGTACTTATGTGAACTAAGTTACAACAAGTTATTTAATAAAACTCCAGTTTGTAATATACATTCTTATTTCTTCAGTTTAGTTCAGTTGCACAGTCATCTCCAACTTTTTGCGACCCCATGGGCTACAGCACGACAGGCCTCCCTGTCCATCACCAATTCCCAGAGCTTACTTAAACTCATGTCCCTTGAATCAGTGATACCATCCAACCCTCTCATCCTCTGTCATCCCCTTCTCCTCTTGCCTTCAATAATTCCCAGTGTCAGGGTCTTTTCAAATGAGTTGGTTCTTCACATCAGGTGGCCAAAGTATATTTCTAAATAAAATGGATTTAAATTGAAACTATGGATGGCAGCTTGAAAACAATAAGAAGCCTATAACTAAATGGCTTTGAAACCAATCAAACTTCAATCCATCAAGAAGGCATTCTAGTTAGATAAAACCAGGGAAGAGTCCCATCCATGAAGTAGAAGATAACTATTAAAAACATATAGATAATTTTGCTGAGTTACATTTGACTGGCTAAAAGGAGAACTGGAATGGATAGAAGGGAAAGACTCATGAGAAGTAGAGAAGTCAGTGCAACATGTGGAAGAGGGTCTCGGGTATGAAGGATGGCCAGAGAGGACACTGCTTTGCCTCCCAAAATCTTCCAGTGATCTCCTTCTCTGAATGTCAGTGCGCGTGAAATAAAGAAATGAGAGTGGAAACAGCTGTGTTCTTTCTGTGTTACTCCTTTTCCTCCATCTGATTTCCTGCCAGGACTGGTAAGCAACGTCTGTGAGTTCTCCCTTCCATTGTGTAAAACTCTTTCTCTGTCAATGAAAGATACTAGTTTCAAAAAATAAAAAATCTAATTTGTTTTGGTGCACTGGGTTTTAATTGCGGCATGGGAGATCTTCAGTTACAGCACTCAAACTCTTAGTTACCACATGTGGAATCTAGTTCCCTCATCAAGGATTGAACCCAGGCTCTCTGCATTGGGAGTGCAGACCCCAGTGGGTCTGGAACACCAGGGAAGTTCCTGGAAAATACTAGTTTTGTACCGAGACACTTGGTGGCTCAGATGGTAAAGAATCTGCCTGCAGTATAGGAGACTGGGCTCGATCCCTGGGTCAGGAAGAGCTCCTGGAGAGGGGAATGGCTACCCACTCCAGCATTCTTGCTTGGAGAATCCCATGGACAGCAAAGGCTGGTGGTCTATAGTCCATGGGGTTGCAAAGAGTCAAACACAAGTAAATGACTAACACTTTCAGGAACTTTGCACGTATGGAGAGAGCCTATAGTGATGTTCCTGTTTGTCATTGTTTTGCCAGGAACAGTATGTCTTCATTCATGATGCGCTGTCGAGGCCATACTCAGTAAAGAAACTGAGGTCCCAGACAGCCACATCCATGCCTATGTTAACGGGCTCCTCATTCCTGGACCAACTGGCAAAACAAAGCTAGAGAAACAATTCAAGGTGAGTTCTCTTCAGAGTCCCTCTCTCAGGTCTCACCATGGGTTGGCATGTTCCTGCATCTCCTCATTTGAATGGACAAGGCCATGTGGACAGGCTGGGTGCTCTGTTGGTCCAGTGGCTACACTGTATTCTTTACAACCGGCCACAAAGCCACTTGGTAAATTTCAAGGAGAACCTTAGAGTTGCAAGAGGGAAAGTTCCCAGAAACCCTAGAAATGCAGGCGTGGTCCAGGAAACGGAGTGCACAGAGCAGAGCAGGATGAACAGGCAGGACTTCTAACACAGACGGTCTGAGTGCTCTTCTCACTTTGAGAAAACCAGACCACTTAACCATGAGTGCTGCGGTTCCAGCTGTCTGTGCTGCTCCCTGGAAGAAGCTGTTTCACTTGAAGCCTTGGACTAGAATAGGCCACCCCAAAAGAATATCTTCTTCAACCCCAGTTTCTGCCTCCCACCCTGTCACGAGGCAGTCAGCTACACAAGGGGTACGTGCTTTGTTCAACATTCTACCTCCCACAACCCTACAACTTAACTTAGCTGTCTGACTTCCAGACACCAGTGAGCAAAGAATTCAGAAAGCAGTTGTTATCAGACGTGCTGGTGGAGATAGGGAGATCTGAAGAGTTGTGGCTTTCCAGAGGAACGAAGACTATGTTCTTTCATTGTCTATTATTCCTATTTGTTGTTGTTCAGTCACTCAGCTGTGTCCAACTCTTTGCAACCCCTGGACTGCAGCATGCCAGGCTTCCCTGTCCTTTACTGTCTCCCAAAGTTTGCTCAAACTCATGTCCATTGAGTCGGTGAAGCCATCCAGCCATCTCATCCTCTGTCGTCCCCTATTCCTCTCGCCTTCAGTCTTTGCCAGCATCAGGGTCTTTTCAAATGAGTCAGCTCTTCGCATCAGGTGGCCAAAGTATTGGAGTTTCAGCTTCAGCATCAGTCCTTCCAGTGAATATTCAGGGTTGATTTCCTTTAGGGGTGACTGTTTTGATCTCCTGGCTGCCCAGTTCAGTTCAGTTAGTCGCTCAGTCATATCCGACTCTTTGCGAACCCATGAATTGCAGCACGCCAGGCCTCCCTGTCCATCACCATTTCTTGGAGTTCACTCAGACTCACGTCCATCTAGTCAGTGATGCCATCCAGCTATCGCATCCTCTGTCATCCCCTTTTCCTCCTGCCCCCAATCCCTCCCAGCATCAGAGTCTTTTCCAATGAGTCAACTCTTCTCATGAGGTAGCCAAAGTACGGGAGTTGCAGCTTTAGCATCATTCCTTCTGAAGAACACCCAGGGCTGATGTTTAGAATGGACTGGTTGGATCTCCTTGCAGTCCAAGGGACTCTCAAGAGTCTTATCCAATACCACAGTTCAAAAGCATCAATTCTTCGGCGCTCAGCTTTCTTCACAGTCCAACTCTCACATCCATACATGACCGCCTGAAAAACCATAGCCTTGACTAGACGGACCTTTGCTGGCAAAGTAATGTCTCTGCTTTTTAATATCTAGGTTGGTCATAACTTTTCTTCCAAGGAGTAATAGCGTCTTTTAATTTCATAGCTGCAGTCACCATCTGCAGTGATTTGGGAGCCCCAAAAAATAAAGTCTGACATTGTTTCCACTGTTTCCCCATCTCTTTTCCATGAAGTGATGAGACCAGACGCCATGATCTTCATTTTCTGAATGTTGAGCTTTCAGCCAACTTTTTCACTCTCCTCTTTCACTTTCATCAAGAGGCTTTTTAGTTCCTCTTCACTTTCTGCCATAAGGGTGGGGTCATCTGCATTTCTGAGGTTATTGATATTTCTCCTGGCAATCTTGATTCCAGCTTGTGCTTCTTCCAGTCCAGCGTTTTTCATGATGTACTCTGCATAGAAGTTAAATAAGCAGGATGACAATATACAGCCTTGACGTACTCCTTTTCCTTTTGGAACCAGTCTGTTGTTCCATGCTCAGCACAAGGGACTCTCAAAAGTCTCCTTTACCACCACAGTTCAAAAGCATCACTTCTTTGGCACTCAGTCTTCTTTATGGTCCAACTCTCACATTCATACATGACTTCTGGAAAAACCATAGCTTTGACTAATCAAATCACTGTCAGCAAAGTGGTGCCTCTGCCTTTTAATGTATTGTCTAAATTTGTCATAGCTTTTCTTCCAAGGAGTAAGCATCTTTTAATTTCATGCCTTCAGTCATCATCTGCAGTGATATTGGAGCCCAAGAAAATAAAATCTGTTACTATTTCCATTGTTTTCCCATCTGTTTGCCATGAAGTAATGAGACCAATGCCATGATCTTAGTTTTTATTCCTATACCAACCTCTTAGTTCCCTGGGTTGCTGGAAAAGCAGGGCCAGTTTCTGAAGGAGTATCTTGAAAGAATCCAGGAAGCCCTGGAAAAACCCAGGAGAGTTAACAAACCTTGAGATTTTAGTTCTTTCTCTTTCTTTTTCCAGCTTACAACATAGAAGATGTAGTCATTACAAATTCCCTGACTTTTTGCCTTCTCATTCAGCATCTTTTGGGCTTTGGGAGGAGTAAGGGACAGGTTAGGTTTAGAATCTGAACTTAAAACCTGAAGAGGGAGACATACATGTTTATTCAGCCAAACTTATCTGAATAGTTAAGAAACAATTCAAGGAAGAATAGTGCACAGTACAGCTTCTAGAAACAGATAAAAAAGAAATATAAAACATTAACAGGATATTGCTAAGATGGCTTCTCTGTCTTAAAAAATAACATATGTATTAGCCATTTCCAACATAATTTTCACGTAAATATGATTTACCCCTTACGCAATTACCTAAAGGAATTTATATCCCTTATACTGGGTAATTCATGATCAGAATGAAAATATCAATTATGAAATAGAATCCATTTAAACAGAGAGACATTTTATTGTTTCCTGTTAGCATCCTAACTAGGGAAATTTAGGGGTGTGTGCTTGTGTGTGTGTGTGTGTGTGTATACACTGTCCTATAAAAACAGGTATTTATTCAGGTTTATCCAGTGAAAAATATTCTTAAAATGAAATTGCATGTCTATGTATTCAACAATATCTATCACAAGTGTCCCTCATGCCAGGCTTTTGTGTTTGATACTGATTTTAAAATCTGCATTGAAAAGTAAAGAACCAAAAATATTCAAAGCAATACTGAACAATAAGGAATAGAAATTTCTTGTATTATATTTGAAAGACTTTCTATGGAACGATAATGTTGAAAAACAGACAAATCAGCCAGAGGAACCATGTGCATGTGGAATTTTTATGTGATAGATATGACATTAAAAACTGGTGAAGAAAGATGGGCTGTAAGTATAAGTAAATGATACTGGGACAATTTTCATGTGGAAACAAGTACAATTACATATCTACAGTACCTCAGACACTGAAATTACTCAAGATGGATTGAATTCTTAAAATGGAAATAGTTTTATAACTAGAAAATATTGGAAAATGTATTTTGAGGCCATGAAGATAGAGAAGAACTTCTTAAATAAAACTGTAACTTACAAAAATCTTAAGGAAAAACAGTAATTCCGTTATAAATGTCTGTTTGATTAAAGAGAACAAAGACAGCTGCAACTTTCTTAGTAGACTGTAGATTTACCTTTTAGGCATCAAACCCCGTGCAAATTAATGAAAATGAAATATAAATATGGAAAGGCAATCATCAAAGAAGAAATAACTAAAATTCACAATTGCACTATAATTAAGAAAATGCTGATCAAAACCACAGTATACTACTTTTCATCTGTTAGCCTGTCAAAGATTGAACACCAATGACTGCAAATTCTTTTTAGAAATCCTCACATAAGTGCATATTAAGAAATATGCAAGGGCTATTCATTGCTACAAAGTTTGAAATAGCAACATTGAAAATAATGCAAACATTCACTAATTGCAGGATAGATAAATAGCAAGTAGATTATTTATGTGACGAAGTATTAAAATCATGAATGTGCTGTGCTTAGTCGCTCAGTCATGTCTGACTCTGTGACCCCATGGTCTGTAGTCCACCAGGCTCCTCTGTCCATGGGGATTCTCCAAGTGAGAATCCTGGAGTGGGTTGCCATTCTCTTTCATATTGCAGGCAACTCTTTAGTCAAATACACTAGGGAAACCCAAAATAATGAATAAAGAACTATGTGCATAATGAGGGCTTCCCTGGTGACTCAGTGGTAAAGAATCTGTCTGCCAGTGCAGGAGATGTGGTTTTTATCCCTGGGTTGGGAAGAACCCTTGGAGAAGGAAATGGCAACCACTCTAGTATTCTTACCTGGAAAATCCCATGGGCAGAAGGAGCCTGGCAGGCTACAGTGCATGGGGTCACAAAGAGCTGAACACGACTTAGCAACTAAACAACAACATATGTGTGTGAGTGTATATATATACACGCACACACACGATGCAGTTTATCTGCAGCTGCAGTGTGAGATTTAAATAGAGAACATGGAGAGCACACACCATAGAGGAAGAGTCCCAGTGCTCAAACTAGGTATCAAGCTTTCCCTGCTTCTTCCATCCCTCCTGGAATAGAATATAGAACATAAATGTATCAGGGAGTCCCCTAAACAACTTTAATTCAAGGAATTCTTGGAAAATAAATCAATATATTCATATTTAGTGTTTTATCTTTGTTGAGTCACATGTATAAATATGAGTATGAATGTGTGTGTGTGTGTGTGTGGTTAAACATTTGAGTAGCTTAAACGAAATGATTTACATTTTTCCTTGACATTCTTTCTCAGCTCTTGAGTCAATCAAATATACAGCAGAGTGACTATTCTACAGCTCTAAAACAATGCAACAGAGAAAAGAACAGAACATCTTCCATCATCCCTGGTAAGCTGTGTTGAACTTTGGAAGAAAAAGGAAAACCAACTTTTTAAATAACATTAATAGAAGCCTTGTAGGTAATTTAACAATATTTTTCCATCTTGGAACAAAAGCAATAGACTCATTTACTTATGTCAGATAATGGAACTTAACAAGTTCTCAAACTTTGAGTGCAAAATACATAGAAAAATTAGCTAAAAAGTCAAAGACACTGAACCTGCAAAATGCAGCTATATTTTGCCATTTAAGGAGGTTGGAAGGAGGTGTAGTGCTAGAGCTTACTTGTTTATGATGAATGTTCTGTGTTCCCAGTGGAAAGATCCAGGGTTGGCATTTCATCCCTGAGTGGAGAAGGTGCAGACTACATCAATGCCTCCTACATCATGGTAAGTCAGAGGGCTACTGGGAAGACTGACTGCAAACTTAATGTTGCCAGAACCAAAACGGGGTGGTCTGCGTGAATCAGTGACTGGCAAATACCACGAGTGGCCGTGAGTCAAATCTGATGACGGCAGGTTCACAGCCCACAGCAGCAGTGGAATCACAGCATTCCTTGGTGTTTTCATGTGTGCTGGGACTGGAGAACCCTCAGTCAGCACAACTGAGTAGATGCAGGAACCAAACTCACCATTCAGAACTGATGTTCAGTTCAGTTCAGTCGCTCAGTCATGTCCAACTCTTTGCAACCCCATGAACTGCAGCACGCCAGGCCTCCCTGTCCATCACCAACTCCTGGAGTCCACTCAAACTAATGTCCATCGAGTCAGTGATGCCATCCAGCCATCTCATCCTCTGTTGTCCCCCTCACCACCTGCCTTCAATCTTTCCCAGCATCAGGGTCTTTTCAAATGAGTCAGTTCTTCGCATCAGGTGGCCAAAGTATGGGAGTTTTCAGCTTCAACATGATGAGCAGATACAAAACATCCACTTACCCATCAAAGTGACTCCATTTCATTCACCAAAGCAAATTTCCTGTAGAACCAGGACACACCAGTGTTAGCAAGTCCAGTCTCACTGACATCACTCCAGGTCTGCAGCACAGTTCTCACCCTGCAGACTGGGCTCATTTGGCGACTTAGATTTCTAAAGATTCAGTACTTTCTGTCTGCATTTAGCTGTACTATGAGAGCAGTGAGTGCTTTAGTAGCTGTTTTTTGACCTTCATTTCCATTTCAGGCCAGTCCATCACAGAGCTTGCCTTCAGATGAAAGGGTCCTAACTCCCATGCCCAAATCACTGTTCTGTTTAACTAAAAAAGAAAATACTAAGGCATGTCTATACAGGAAACAAGGAGGTGTATGTTGGTGGCATCTCAAAGGGCTTCCCTGGTGGCTCAGATGGTAAAGAGTCTGCTTGCAATGCAGGAGATATGGGTTCAATTCCTGGAGCAGGAAGATCCCTTGGAGAATGGAATGGCTACCCACTCCAGTATTCTTGCCTGAGAATTTCATGGACAGAGGAGCCTGGGGGGCTACAGTCCCTGGGGTCGCAAAGAGTCGGACATGACTGAGCGACTAACACTTTCATTTTTAGGGCTTCCCAGGTGGCACAGTTGTAAAGAATCTGAATGACAATGCAAGAGGTGCAGGAGACATCTAAAGCATGCCATACTTAAAGAGGGGCTTCTTAATACTACAGGAAGCAGATATTTTTACTCAAAAATCGAGAATGGGTTGAGAACAAATGTAAATATTGCACTGTGTGTTGGTTAAATAAAAGGCTGTTCTTATCAAAAAAATAATTAAATGCTGGCTACGTACAAAGCTTGCCCCAGTACGTCTGATGATTTACAAAATAAGATGAATTTTTATCTACTTGGAATGATGTGGGATATTGACTGAAGTTGCAGGATAGACTGGAAGTCCTTTCAAGGTCTTTTCCTGGGCTTCCCTGGTGACTCAGTGGTAAAGAATCCACCTACCAGTGCAGGAGACACAGGTTCGATCCCTGATCTGGGAAAATTCCACGTGCTGAGGGGCAGCTAAGCCCACGAGCCACAACTATTGAGCGTGTGCTGTAGAGCCTGGGAGCCCCAAACAACTGAGCCCACGTGCCACAACTACTGAAACCTGCAAGCCCTAGAGCTCGTCTTCCACAAGAGAGGCCACTGAAATGAGAAGCCCGTGCACCATAACTAGAAAGGAGCCCCCACTCACTGCAGGTAGACAGAAGCCTTCAAAACAGCAAAGACCCAGCACAGCCAGAAATAAATAAAATTGTTTTTTAAAAAAGATCTTTTCCTATCCAAAGCATCTACAATTAATGAGAAAAACATTTAATTATGTACAACCTACTCATTCAAATCTGAATATATGAACTTAAAGTTTTCTGCTTATCAAATAAGATTATAACCGAAAGAAAGTAAATTGAGTAGAATTCTACTTGATGAATAAATAAAGATAAAGCTTTAAAAAAGTAAAAAACATTCCATACTTCAAATGAGTATATGGGGGCTAGGAATGGGATCTGAGAGATTCCATTGCAGAAGGAGCCATGGTTTTGGTAAGCAGCAGCATGGAAATCATGCTTAATTCAATGGCACCAGCTTTCAGGTTTCTGCAGGAATGTTTGCAAGGTGCTAGTTCTTGGAGAATGAAATGGCAACCCACTCCAGTACCCTTGCCTGGAAAATCCCATGGACAGAGGAGCCTTGTATGCGACAGTCCATGGGGTCGCAAAGAGTTGGACAAGACTGAGTGACTTCACTCACTCACTCACACCCCTAGTTCCTCTCTGGTAGAGGCAGTCAAGATGTAAAGTATCCTTTTGGCAGTAGGTGTGAAATTTGGCACTGCCATTGGGACTTATGAAGTTTAAGAAATGCAGAATTTCTAGATTTCTGTTCTATCTAGTGTGAGAGACATAGTCCACAAGCCATTTCATTAAATCTCCTCCTAGAAGTGGTAACTGTGTGATAACTTAAGGTGGTAACTTCTTCAGGTTCAGTTTAATTATGTATAAAGTGAAACTCACATTCCCTTTCTCATAATACTGCTGTGAGGAATAAAGGAGGAAAATGCTTAGCACTGTACCTGGCATATAGGATGTGTCCATAACATTGGGTATAATAATCATATTATTATTTACAGATACAATCTAAAAATAAAAAGACTAACATGACCATTAACCTGTAACTGTTTCTTAAATGTTTACAGTCATATACCAAGGCTCTTTCTATCCTCTCTTTGATTATGTAGGGTTATTATCAGAGCAATGAATTCATCATCACCCAGCATCCTCTTCTCCATACCATCAAGGATTTCTGGAGGATGATATGGGACCATAACGCCCAGCTGGTGGTTATGCTTCCAGATGGTCAAAACATGGTAAGTCTCTCAGGTCACTTTTGGCACTTTCTTTTTAGGGTAGGTATCAAGGCACACTACCCAAAGTCTAGTACACAAAGTACTTTTTTCAAGTAATGAACTAATATTGAAGTTGCACCTTGTCTATTATTGGATCTAGTTTAAATGCAATATCTCAAGTCTGAAATTGTTGAATGACAGTTTTAAATAGAAGTAGGTTGAAATTAACTTAAGTATTTATTACACTGCTTAGGGAATTAGAATTGCAATCATGAATGAAGTCAGTCCATATACTTCTGCTTGCATTTTTTAAATAAAACTTGTTAGGATATTTTAAGAGTATAAATTTTGAGATTCAAAGAAAAATTTGAGTTGAATTTTCTACAGCAACCTATTAACTTTGTTTCACAGTCTGACTTAGACATTTTATTAAAATCTAGAATCATCTTTGTTTTTTAATCCTCCAGGCAGAAGATGAATTTGTTTACTGGCCAAATAAAGATGAACCTATAAATTGTGAGAGTTTTAAGGTCACTCTTATGGCTGAAGAACACAAATGTCTGTCTAATGAGGAAAAACTTATAATGCAAGATTTTATCCTAGAAGCTACACAGGTATGGATATAGTTTAAATGATGAACTTTTCATCTTTTTAAATATATGCCTGTTTAAAGATCTCTCCTAGAAATTAAAAGAAGGAATCTGACTTCTTATAAATTGAGGCAAATTACCCAAATAATAAATTTTACCTTACATGTTATTTTCATTTTTTAAAATCTTATAGAATCATTAAACAATTAGCCATCACTAAACTCCACCATCCTTGATTTCTACACACAGGAAGTCAAAAATTTTTCCTTTATTCCAAAGCAGTTGCTGATAGAAGTTAAGTTGAAAATAAACAGAGTAAAAACAAATAATTTTATTAATCCTAATTCTCATGTTTTAGGGTCAGTGTTTACTTTGTCTTCTCCTAAGTAAAAAGAGGAAAATATTACCTACCAGTAAAAACAAGTTTACTGTCCTCTACTGATGTACAGGGGGACCACCATCCTTGATTTCTACACACAGGAAGTCAAAATTTTTCCTTTATTCCAAAGCAGTTGCTGATAGAAGTTAAGTTGAAAATAAACAGAGTAAAAACAAATAATTTTATTAATCCTAATTCTCATGTTTTAGGGTCAGTGTTTACTTTGTCTTCTCCTAAGTAAAAAGAGGAAAATATTACCTACCAGTAAAAACAAGTTTACTGTCCTCTACTGATGTACAGGGGGTTGTTCAGTGAAGAACTGCTTTGAAAACATGCAGTGCGATGAATTAGGGTTGTTTTACTAAACTCTTGATTATCTACAGTTTGAATTCTTTGTCAATAATTATTTCTGTAATTACAGCATAGTTCATAAATTATTGTAAGGCTCCTGTAAAAGAATAAAAGATGCTAATAATGATGAGTAAGGTATGTGAAATTCAGAGGACTTACTCAATCAGAAAAAAATTAAATCATATTTTAGATGGTTTAAATGTTTCACTTTAATTCTGAAACTGGTAAAACATAGGATATATAAGAAGATTCAGTATTCACTAGGCTATTTGGTTAACCAACACTTATAAAATTGATGATGCAAATATATTATTTTCTAAATGTTTTATAGTTCTGCCTGAAATTGATGTTTCATATTATATTTTGTGAGTCAAGAGTCCAGTTTTATTGTTTCATGTGAATAACCATTGTTCCAGCATCATTTATAGATCAACAATACCAGTTCAGTCATAAATCAGATTCCTGTATATGTATAAGCCACTTTAGGAAACTGAGAATCAGAAGTTTAAGAGCGTTAAAGTCATGCAGCCTGGTTTGGTCATCTAAGCAAGGATCCGAACTGGGGCTAAAGTGGAATCCATGTCTCCATCCTTGCCAGCACTTCTTTTCTTAGTTGAACCTGAGTAATGCTGCTATTTGAAGAAGTCTATGCAATCTTTTTCTTTTTTACTTCAAATACAGATGATTTACAATATTATATGTTACAGGTATACAATATAATGATTCATACAGGTCAGGAAGCAACAGTTAGAACTGGACATGGAACAACAGACTGGTTCCAAATAGAAAAAGGAGTATGTCAAGGCTGTATATTGTCACCTTGCTTATTTAACTTCTATGCAGAGTACATCATGAGAAACACTGGACTGGAAGAAGCACAAGCTGGAATTAAGATTTCCAGGAGAAATATCAATAACCTCAGATATGCCAATGACACCACCCTTATGGCAGAAAGTGAAGAGGAACTAAAAAGCCTCTTGATGAAAGTGAAAGAAGAGAGTGAAAAAGTTGGCTGAAAGGTCAACATTCAGAAAACTAAGATCATGGCATCTGGTCCCATCACTTCATGGGAAATAGATGGGGAAACAGTGGAAACAGTGTCAGACTTTATTTTGGGGGGCTCCAAAATCACTGCAGATGGTGACTGCAGCCATAAAATTAAAAGACACTTACTCCTTGGGAGGAAAGTTATGACCACCTAGATAGCATATTAAAAAGCAGAGACATTACTTTGCCAGCAAAGGTCCATCTAGTCAAGGCTATGGTTTTTCCAGTAGTCATGTATGGATGTGAGAGTTGGACTGTGAAGAAAGCTAAGCGCTGAAGAATTGATGCTTTTGAACTGTGGTGTTGGAGAAGACTCTTGAGAGTCCCTTGGACTGCAAGGAGATCCAACCAGTCCATTCTAAAGGAGATCAGCCCTGTGTATTCCTTGGAAGGAATGAAGCTAACGCTGAAACTCCAGTACTTTGGCCACCTCATGCGAAGAGTTGACTCATTGGAAAAGACTCTGATGCTGGGAGGGATTGGGGGCAGGAGGAAAAGGGGACGACAGAGGACGAGATAGCTGGATGGCATCACCAACTCAATGGACATGAGTTTGAGTGAACTCCAGGAGTTGGTGATGGACAGGGAGGCCTGGCGTGCTGCAATTCATGGGTTCACAAAGAGTCGGATATGACTGAGTGACTGAACTGAACTGAACTGATGCAATTGTTACCGCAAATTTTAAAACAGAAGATTTCTCTTTGTAAGTTTAATTTTATGAACACAGCCACATCTCTGTTCATGATTTGATTGGCAATATAAAGTCCACCAGCAAGGATTATTTTAGAATAAAAAAGAGGCCACGTCTGTACACGGCAAATGTGGTATCATGGTGATTTTCTCTCTTCCATGATGACAAATGGGCTACAACGACTGCTACACTCCGTGTGTGACTTGGTTTCATTGCCTTCCTGCAATTCCTGATTTTCATAGAAAAAATTATTGGCAAAGAATCCAAATTGGTGTCTTGTAGATAGTCAGAAGTTTAGTAAAAAAAAAAAACAAAAAATAAAACAAACAAACCCTAGTTTGTCACACTGTGATGCAATGAATGGGCTGTAACGACTCCTGCACTCTGCGTGTGATTTGATTTTATTGCATTCCTGTAGCTACTGATTTTCCTCAATTCATTTACTCACCACTCAATATGACACTTTTTAAAACACTGATTTTACCTCTTGTAGGATGATTATGTACTTGAAGTGCGGCACTTTCAGTGTCCCAGATGGCCAAATCCTGATAGCCCCATTAGTAAAACTTTTGAACTTATAAGTATTATCAAAGAAGAAGCTGCCACCAGGGATGGGCCCATGATTGTTCATGATGAGTAAGTGTCATACCTAAATCTCTTCATGCTGACATGCTCTGGGTATGTGTATATTTCTGTTATCTTTGTACTAACCTAGTATTTTGGACCCATGGTGAATTATTCAGCCAGGGTAGATTATTGCTTCTCATGGACATGGTTAACACAGACCAGTTTGGGGTTTTTTTTTTCCACTTAGAGCTCTTGTTGAAGACCAAAGATGGGTGCAGAGTCTCGGGCATTTGCTCTTGCATTCTACGCTGAGAACACTTTGTGTGATGAGTCAGTGTTTTAGAACTTGGATTTTTACAGGTTCTAACCAGGGAGACATTCCTCAGCCACTGACTTCATGGGGTTGGAGTAAAATTGATATCATGATATCATTTTTATTTACCAGAAATAGAAATCTGTATCCAATTGATCTTTCCAGGTTTCTGTTGTAAACCAGAATGCATGTGCATATTATATATGATACTTAGATACTTATTTTATAATATATATTATTATATAACCTCAGTCAGATTATTTTGATTTATTGCCAACCCATTCCATAGTATAACAAAATGAAATGTATAATGAAATACTTAATTTCTATAAAGTGTCTCATTACTAATATTGTGACTACTCCACAGTGTTTCAAATTAAACCATAGTCCCATGGACAATAAAGTGATGAGACAATATATTAAAGATTTGAGTGTTCTTACTGCCAAGCTGTCAAGGCCACATGCTCTGTGAATTCCAAATGTGAATGTTTAATGCATCTGAATGGAGTCTTTGTCCCTTCCATTTGCCTCCAGGCATGGAGGAGTGACAGCTGGAACTTTCTGTGCTCTGACGACCCTTATGCACCAACTCGAAAAAGAAAATTCCATGGATGTGTACCAGGTAGCCAAGATGATCAATTTGATGAGGCCAGGAGTCTTTGCCGACATTGTAAGTAACAAGATAGCAAATCAAGCTTTTCCTATTAGAGCACCTGTTACTTCCTAGGGGCTACCAAAGTCGTTTTGTTGTGTATCAAAAAGAACACATTGATAACATGAAGTTTTCAAGCTAATTATATTCCATTTGCAATTCATAGAACTGGAACTATAAACAATAAACATTTAAGTTTATCTTCCAGAAAATTGATGGATCAAAAATTTTCAATTTCATTGTGTGCTTTTTTGTGAGACTTACTATAATTCTGAAAAAATATCTTTAGTAGAAGCACCAGCTAATCTGATTTATCCAGCAAAATAAACATTTTATTCCAGCATTCAAGTTCTGCATAGCCTCAAAGAGCAGTCAGAAGATAGAATTCAGTTGTTCACTTTTTTATCAAGCCAAATTAATTTTCTAAACTTAAGAAGTAGCTAATTCTGAGGGTACTTTTAAAAAGAGAGAAAGACACTCATACAGTCAAGAAAGAACATAACACATCTGGAAAGATAAGTCTCAACTCTGAGAATAATTTGGAAGCTTTTATTATAGAAACAAGGGCAAGAAAGACAATAGGGAACTTTATGCATGCCCTAGTGGGAGAAGCTTAGGAGAATGCAGAAATCATAGGCTTCCTTCTGACTTTCTGGTCTGTATATGGAAGGGCCTTATAAAGGGCCCATCTCCAAAGGTCCAGCCCACACCATCTGGTCAGAGAGCAGGGAAACCCTTGTGCACACACACTTCAGAGGAGCCTTGTTAAAAGTCTCATTCAGGCAAGGTGAGTTGTATGTACCAAGCTTGTCATTTGAAATTGCTTTCTGGAGACTAAACCTACACCCAAGTCTCATAAATGGATTTACTAAGTAAGATATGTGGTCCTAATGGTTTTCTGCTGTGGTGCCGGCAATTAGCTCACAGTCTTTGCAACTGCCTTGCCCCCACCTCACCATCCCCAAGTTGGTGTCTGAAAGAGAGCAACTCTTTATTCTTCTGTGTGTCTCTGAAACCAGATCAGGACACATGCTGTCCTTTGCACAAAGCAGGACATAGGACTGCCCGGGCTGGTAGAGTGTGAAGAATACTGGGTAAACAGTGGCTCCTGTGAAAGGTCTACATTCCCCTTGAATTCCTGTGCTGACGGTGCAGTCCTGAGTTTCCTAACAACTGGAGAATGGAGAATGGAGAATGAATAATTCAGTGGGATACAAGAGTCGAGTGCCAGAGGGCTTACACAAGTTGATAAATTAGTATTAGAACCTTATCACATCCCCATCTGATTGATTCCATGACGTTTGGGTAGGAATGGAGTGCTTACCATTGGCAAATGTATATGGGCCAATGTTCTAGGTCCGTAAGGGTTGGCTAATTGTAGAGCTACTTTAAAATTTAATCAGAAGGAGACGTTAATATGGATGGTGTACCTCCGCCAATTAGAGCCCTTTGCACAGTGAACTTCTTGGACGGTGGCAAAGGATGACTGCAAACATGCCTTCTTTTTGCAAATGTATGCCTTCACTGAGTTTCCTGTTTCTTACCACCTCTCTTCTCCAGGAGCAGTATCAGTTTCTCTACAAAGCAGTCCTCAGCCTTGTGAGCACAAGGCAGGAAGAGAACCCGTCCACCTCTCTGGACAGTAATGGCGCAGCATTGGCTGATGGAAACATAGCCGAGAGTTTAGAATCTTTAGTTTGACATGGAAAGGGGTGAGCAGAGTCCACATGTGAGCACTGCTTTCCTCTCTCTGAAATTAGACTGGAAAATCAGTTCACTTCTTTTAATCTGTTTACTTCACATCACCTGACAGTTACTACCATGACATAGGATTCTGCTGCCAAATTTACATCATTAACAATGTGTGCCTTTTTGGGGAAACTTCTTGTAATTCACTTATTGTGTTTAGACTAAAATGATTGAAATGTACAGTATTTCTAAGAATGGAATTGTGGTATCTTTTTTTCATATTGATTTTAACAGAAAGTTTCAATTTACAGATACTAGGAATTCCCAACTAGAATCCCAAACAGAAAACACATTTGTTTTTAGTGTCAAATTTTTAGCTGTATTTGTAGCAATCATCAGGTTTGCTAGAAATATAACTTTTAATATAGTATACTGTAAATGAAACACCATATTCCCTGTGATATTCAACATTTTACAACTGCAGTATTCACCTAATGTAGAAATAATCTAATACTTACTGTAAATACTGCTCTAGTGTCTATGTGTAATTATTTAGTTTAATGATACAGCTCATTATCAGCTTACTCTCTGAGTCTTCTTGATATTGTTTTGTGTTGTGATTAACTGTTTTAGCATGTAATTTTAACTTTTATGGAAAATAAAAATACATTTGTTTTGAAGGAAGATGTTTTTATGAGAATAACACCTTACCTGACATTGTTTAAATGGTTTTTATCCAAGGCATTGCAAAAATAAATATAAATATCACCATAAGTTTGTGTTTGCTTGTGGAGCACTGAGGCATGTGTAGAAGAATATTATGGATATGTTCCCTCCGAAATGATGGGCGTAAAAAAGGTTGATGGGATGAGACAGGGTAAAGAGTTGATTCCCAACTGTGCAGTAAGGCCCACAGGAAGCAGATTGAACATCTGGGGACAGCAGAGCAGTGTACTAACACAGCACAGTTACTCCTCTTAAATTATTTGATTCTTGTTATTCAGTCACTCAGTCATGTCTGACTTTGTGACCCCATAGACCCCCACCCGGCTCCTCTGTCCATGAAATTCTCCAGGCAAGAATATGGCAGTGGGTACCCATTCACTTCTCCAGGAGATATTTCTGACCCAGGGATCGAACCTGGATCTCCTGCATAGCAGGCAGGTTCTTTACTGTTTGAGCCACCAGGAAGCTTCAAGTTAGGACTTAACTCTGTGTTTTGTATTTCTTGCTAATTAAGTAAAATTAAGAATGAGTGTTAGGACTAAAAGAAAATTGGAAATAGGAAGTTATTACATTAGCTGTCAGTGACTGACAAATATTTCTTCAGAACAGGCAGCTTTTCTCACTGGATCCTTTCCAGTACAATTCAAGTCTGGTCAATATATTTCCAATACAATCACCAAATGTAAACCATTGTAAAGACAACTAATCTATACAAAAGATAAGACTAGCTATCTGCATGGCTATGAAAATTGTGCATTGCATCTACTGGGGAACTAATCAAAGCACAGACCTTGAATGTGTATTAGGATATGTATTTAACACAATTAATATTTATTATAATGTTATGATGAATATTATGACTTTTTCCATTAGACGACAAGTTTATTATTCTAATTTACATATTTGATGACAATTTTTTGACAGAAGTACCTATGAGTACTTTTCTCTAATTCTCAAAAAGGCCTTATTTGGGCTAGTGGTAACCCTAACAACCCATGCTAAGGGAGGTTTTAGAAATCAAAGATCTTCTCAAATTTTATAAAGTATCCTGTGTTTTTGAATGATGATCAAATTTCAGTAGTACATCTTGTCACTTTCAGTTCAGTTCAGTCACTCAGTTGTGTCCGACTCTTTGCGACCCCATGAATTGCAGCATGCCAGGCCTCCCTGTCCATCACCAACTCTCAGAGTTCACTCAAACTCACGTCCATCGTGTCAGTGATGCCATCCAGCCATCTCATCCTCTGTCATCCCCTTCTCCTCCTGCCTCCAGTCCCTCCCAGCATCAAAGTCTTTTCCAATGAGTCAACTCTTCTCATGAGGTGGCCAAAGTATTGGAGCTTCAGCTTTAGTATCATTCCTTCCAAAGAAATCCCAGGGTTGATCTCCTTCAGAATGGACTGGTTGGATCTCCTTGCAGTCCAAGGGACTCTCAAGAGTCCTCCAACACCACAGTTCAAAAGCATCAATTCTTCGGTGCTCAGCCTTCTTCACAGTCCAACTCTCACATCCATACATGACCACTGGAAAAACCATAGCCTTGACTAGACGGACCTTAGTCAGCAAAGTAATGTCTCTGCTTTTGAATGTGTTATCTAGGTTGGTCATAACTTTTCTCCCAAGGAGTAAGCGTCTTTTTAATTTCATGGCTGCAATCACCATCTGCAGTGATTTTGGAGCCCCCCAAAATAAAGTCTGACACTGTTTCCACTGTTTCTCCATCTATTTCCCATTTAGGCAAGTCATTTAACATTGTGAGACATATTTTCTCTTCTGTAAAGTCAGAGTTGTCCTAATGATAATTTTGGTCTCTTCTTCTCTATAACCACTTTACAACTCTCCTTATGGAGTAGATATATCTATGACTTGCCTGAGAGGCATGGATCCTTGAGGAGTCTTCCAAAAGTACCCAAAACATTGAAAAATATCTCAGAGCTAAAATATCATTATCTTTAATGTAAATTTCAAGCAAATTATTATTGAAAAGAATATTGCAAAAAAAAGAAAAACTAGTGTTTTTGAACATCTACTAGACATCAGGCTCTTACATTCTCTCAGACCCTTTATAACCATGCTGTGGGTTATTGTTGTCCTCAGTTTGTAGAAAAGGAAAGAGCTAGTATGTGGTAGAAACAATCACACTGCTTCTCAGAGGAAGCAGTGTCTCATGAGTCTAGGTCAAGGATAACTGGAAATACGAGTTTTGTCTGGAGGAGGCCAAAGACGGTAGAAAAATCTGGAAGATGTGAGCATTAAGCCTATCAAAAGATTTAGACCAGGGATTCACAAATGTAGCTTAAGGGCTAAATGCTTATAATTGTAATCTATCCATCCATACCCAGATCCTACCACCACCACCTTTACTACTGAAATCCTGCTGGACAGCTTTAATTGGAGGATAACTGCTTTACAATGTTGTGTTGGTTTCCGCTGTACAACACGGATCAGTCATATATATATATATATATATATATATCTCCACTCCCTCTTGAACCTTCCCCCATCCCACCTCCTAGTCATCACAGAGCACTGAGCTGAGCTCCCTGTGCTATACTGCAACTCCCCACTAGCTATCTATCTTACACACACACATATATATGTCAATACTACTCTCTCAATTTTTCCCATCCTCTCCTTCCCTCGCTGTGTCCCCACAACTGTTCTCTACATTTGCGTCTCTATTCCTGTCTTGCAGATAGGCTCATCAGTACCATTTTTCTAGATTCCACCGGTATGCTTTAGTATATGACTTGTTATTGAGAGCCAATGCAGTGTTTCTATCTTTACTCAAGCTTACTGACGTTTCCTTTTCTAGCACTAGATCCTCCTCTTCAGTCCTACCCTTTATCACTTAAAGCCCAGACCAGTTGCTATATTATCTTAGTGGGTCCCCCTCCCACCCTAGTTCCCTAGTTCCCATGTCCTCTGAGTGCTCTTCCAGACTGCAGGTGGAATCAATGCAACACAACCATTGATGTTCAGTTGCTCAGTCATGTCCAACTCTCTGTGACCCCATGGACTGCAGCTTGCCAGGCTTCCCTGTCCTTCACCATCTATCTGCCAGAGCTTGCTCAAACTCATTGAGTTGGTGATACCATCCAGTCATCTCATCCTCTGCTATCTCCTTCTCTTCCTGTCTTCTGTCTTTCCCTGCATCACAGTCTTTCCCAGTGAGTCAGCTCTTCACATCAGGTGGCCAAAGTATTGAAGCTTCAGCTTCAGCATCAGTCCTTCCAAAGACTATTCAACACAAGTGTTATCTGATTATATTAAAATCAATATTGTAATTTTTAAAAGCTGCCATAACAGATATGTCTTTACTTATAGATTATTGATCTCTACATAATTATTTTTGACAAGTGGGACCAGGCCTTAATCAACTTTGATCCTTTTCAAATACCATAGATATTTTCTCAACTGCCCTATGTCCCAAGTATCATACCTGCTTATTTTGACAGCAGAATTAGTTTCATATGCCAGAATACGAGCACAGTCTCACAGAAGGTTGAATTTATATCCCTCAACATAAGCATTTTTCCTTCAAGGAGAAAAATAAAGTTTTATTTGCACAACTTGATAATTCTCACCCCATACAATTCACACAAAGTGCACAATTCAGTATAGTCACAGAGTAGCACCTCCATTACTACAAAATCAATTCTATAACATTTTTATCGTCTCCCTCTCCAAAGCCCCAAATTCATTAGCAGTCACTCCCACTTCTCCCCAACATCCCCCAGCCCTAGGCAACCACTAATCTACTTTCTCCATATAGAGACTGAACAATTCTGGACATATCATACAAATCAGATCACACAGTATGTGGCTTTTCCTGCCTGGCTTCTTTCGCTTGAAGTTTATCCATGTCGTGGCATGTATCAGCACCCAGTTTCTTTTTAACTGCTGAATAATATTTTATTGTCTGGATATGTCACTTTTTGTTTATTATTTGATGGGTATTTGACTTGTTTTTATTTCTGGCTGTTATGAATAATACCACTGTAAACATCTGTTTACAAGTTGTGTGGATGCATTTTCATTTTTTTCTATAGTTAAGAGTGGAATTACAGGATAATATGGTGAAAGTGAGGTTGCTCAGACATGTCCACCTCTTTTCAACCCCAAGGATGGTAGCATACTAGGCTCCTCCGTCCATGGGGTTTTCCAGGCAAAGGTACTGGAATGGCTTGCCATTTCCTTCTTCAGAGGATCTTCCTGACCCAGGGATCGAACCCAGGTCTCCCAAATTGCAGGCAGACACTGTACTGTCTGAGCCACCAGGGAAGCCTCACCCTTCACCAGGGATAATATGGTAATTCTATGTTTAACCATCTGAGGAACTGCAAAACTGTTTCTCCAAGCAGCAGCCATACCATTTTATATTTCCACCAGCAGTTTATGAGAGTTCCAATTTCCCCACATTTTCACCAACACTTACTATTTTTTCACAATAGCTATCCAGATGATGTTGAAGTGCTATCTCGCTGTAGATTTGACTTCTATTTCCCTGATAGCTAACATGTGTTAAGCATCTTTTCATGTGCTCAGTGGCCTTTTGTATATCTTCTTTTGAGAACTGTCAATTCTGATCCTTTATCCTTTTTTTAAAATTAGGCTCTTTGACTTTTTATTGAATACAATAGTTCTCTTATCTATTCAAGTCCTTCTCTTACCTGATATACAGTTTGCAACATTTTCTCATTCTGTGGCTTGTCTTTTGCCTTCTTGATGGTATTCTTAAAAGCACAGAAGGTTTTAATCATGATGGTATCCAGTTTATCTATTTTCTTCCTTTTGTTGCTCACGCTTTGGTGTCATTTATTTCAGAAGCCATTGCCTAATCCAAGGTCAGGAAGATTTACCCCTGTGATTTCATCTAAAAGTGTTACAGTGTTTGCTCTTATATCTGGGTATTTGGTCCATTTTGAGATAAGTTTTATATGTGCTGTGAGGTAGGGAGTCCAACTTTATTCTTTTGCATGTGAATATCCAGTTGTTTCAGCACCATTTAATGAAAAGACTTTTTCTCAACTGAATTCTCTAAGCACCTTTTTCAAAACTCAATAAGCATTATTTCTGAACTCTCATTGTATTCCTATTCTACACTTTTTTAAGAATTGTTTTCTTAATATCACTTTTGCTTTATTCATTGATACTGTGTACCAGTACAATCAATTTTTGAACGTTAATCCTGCAACTGATGAACTCATGTATTAGATCTAATGTTTTCTTAGATTATTCTTTTGCATTTTCTATGTATAAGATTATACCATCTGCAGAGATAGTTTTACACTTTCTTTCTAATATGGATGTCTTTTATTTCATTTTCTTCCTAATTACCCCATATAGACCTTCCAGTACAAGCTGAATAGAAATGGCATGAGTGTACATTTCTGTCTTGTCCCTGATTTCAGGGGAGAATCTGTCAGTCTTTCATCATTGAGTTTGATATTAGCTCTGGTTTTTCATAGGTACGCTTTATCAGGTTAAAGAATTCCCTTCTGTTCCTAGTTTGTTGAGTGTTGTTTTTTTTTTTTTATCACAAATGGATGTTGGATTTGTTAGATTCTTTTCCTGTGCCTAATGAGCTGATCCTGTAGATTTTGGTTTAATCTTACTTATTCCTTTTCTAAACATTAAAGAGGAAACCATCAGAAATGTCACTTTCTTAAATCATAATTTTACAAAAAGGCACAAAATAGCATTATTGCAAAAGCTTGTAGACAGGTAGTCTAGAAACATCCAGCTGAATCTGTCTGAAAAACAAAAGCAAAACAAAAATAAGACTGTGTGAAGAAATCTTCTTCTTACTAAAAAGATAAGAGTTCATCTGCTAATTATAGGAAAATATATTCTTGTAAGAAAAAAAGTTGCATAATAAGTTAACAAGAGGTACAAGCATTATCACTTTTACATACACATGAAAAAAATACATGATAGAATTATTAAAGTTCTTTGATAATTACTGGCATCTCTTATAACAAATGTTTTCATATTAAAATAGAGATTTATATTTCAAAAACACCATTGTATTGACATATCAAAACATATCATGCTTCATGTTTTAAAATATCACATTAACAAGCGTGTTTACTGCATAGAAGTTCAGAGCTGTGTTGGCTGGGAAGATAAAATATAATTCTCAATTATAGTTTGATTGTGCTCTGTGTAGTATACATAATGCCTTCTGCTTTGATTCGCTCCAATATTGGTCCATAGATCTCCTTTGAAAAGGGTCCCATCAGGCCTTTAGCTTGAATTTCACCTAGAAAAAAGTAAGTTTGAAGTTACCATTTTAAAGGTCATAAGAACGGTTAATTTCTACAGCAAGAATTACCATATAGCAGTAAACTCCAAGTTAATGAACTGTTGGCAGCCTAGGGATTTTTTTTTAATAGCAGCTTAAATATCTCCTACTCAATTATTACATAATCAACACACTGTAAGGGGTTCGTGGAAAGCACAGCTGAACTTAGGGGCTGAGTCTGAATTTATATACCTAACTGCATTAACTACCAGATCAGATCAGAGAAAAAAAGTATAAGAAGAAAAAAAAACTTGTAAACCTAACTGGTCTGTTTGCTGATGTCATTTTTTAACACCAACACAATGAAATTACACCAATCTGAGGGAATTCCCTGGCGGTTCAGTGGTTAAGACCCCACACTTCCACTGTAGGAGGCATAGGTTTGATTCCCAGTCTGGGAACTTACATCCTACATGCTGCATGGTATCTGTCTCTTAT
>SJYC01036546.1:0-135649 GCA_006408675.1 Madoqua kirkii | reverse complement strand
AAGAGGAAGGCTAAGGCAAAGCTGAATCATTAATTTCTCATCTTATTTCATAACATTTATTGACCTGATAAGGGGAATTTCAGAGCTATAGCACTAAAAATCTGAGGCCAGGACACCTGCTTCATCTTCCCAGAAGATTGGTCTGGATTGTAGCAAGTGAGTCTAGGTAAAGAACCAGGAGAGCCCTATGTTTGTAAACCAGCCTTTCAAAGTTATATATCAGAAACAGTAAGACATAAAAGTATGTGTTGTACATATGGGCTTCTCAGGTGGCTGGGATGGTAACGAACCTGCATACACACCATGCATATAAAGACTGTTGATGTATAAGCCTCAAATATAAAGGGAACAGCGCTGAAACACAAAACGAAGCATCTGAGATTTGGCAAGTCCCACCTTATGTGGACAGCGTCACTGTGAGCCATGTACCCTCCCACCAGTGGCTCTTAGGTCTTGGGAAGTTGGGTTGAAATCCAGAGTGTGTACTCCCATTCTGCGGTGACCCCCTTCAGTTAAGTTCTATATCCTTTATTGAAGACAAATTGAAACCTGAGCCTACTTTAAGATGAGTGCAGATGTATGTGCCAATATCAATTTCATCAGAAACCCTGCACATAATTAAAGAAAGAGGTGATCAAGAGCAAGACAAACTTTGGCAACACCTGTGCAATCTCGGTTTACAAAAGAGAACTCAACTTATCTGGCCTTGGTGGCATATTTATGCCCACTTCAGACCAAGAGTCTCATGCAATTAATAATTGATGCAATGGAACATTAAAATGTTATAATTAACACTCCCACTTCTGACCCCTTGCTCATAAGACAATATTGTGTTTATAATCTGGTTTCCCACACAGTGAGCTACAGAAATAAAATAAATTAGCCAGGGGACTCAAACATCTAGTTTTCTCCATAGTTCTATATCTTATTGCAACTTAATTCATTGGCATTGTATTTTTAGACCTCAGTCTCTACAAACTTAGTTAATGTGAGTCTGTCCCTGAGAAATTTGTCTACAATTAGTGAGATGAAAAAGTGGATTTCATAATCTGAAAGGCTGTACCCTAGACTGTAGTTTTGCCTTTTTTTTTTTTTTCATAGACTGTAGTTTTATATTCTCGCTTTGGAAGGACCCTTTAGAGTACACCCTATATGCCATCTTAAATTTTACCATTAGCACAATGGAATATTCCTCAACCATAAAAAAACAGAAAGAAATATGGCCACTTTCAGTAACAAGGGTGGACTTAAAAGAATATCATATTTAGTGAAGTAAGTCAGACAGAGAGACATACTATGTGATATCACTTTTAGGTACATATAAATGAGTCTATATACAAAATAAAAACAGACTCACAGACTTAGAAAAGAAAACTTATGATTACCAAAAGGGAAAGAGAGTGGGGAAGACATAAATTAGGAGCATAGGATTAACAAACTACTATACATAAAACAGGTAAGCAACAAGAATTTACTGGACAGCACAGGGAAAGAAAGTGAAGTCACTCAGTCATGTCCTACTCTTCCCCATGGACTACAGCCTACCAGGTTCCTCTATCCATGGGATTTTCCAGGCAAGAATACTGGAATGGGTTGCCATTTCCTTCTCCAGGAGATCTTCCCAATCCAGGGATTGCACCCAGGTCTTCTTCATTGTAGGCAGATGCTTTACCGTTTGAGCCACCAGGGAAGTCCGTAGCACAGGGAACTATGTTCAATATCTTTTAATACCTATAGTTTTGAGGTATTATAGTTTATAAGATTGAGGGTAGGAGGAAAAGGAGATAACAAAGGGTGAGATGGTTGGATGGCATTGCCTACTCAATGGACATGGGTTTGGGTGAACTCTAGGAGTTGGTGATGGACAGGGAGGCCTGGCGTGCATGGGGTCACAGAGTCAGACATGACTGAGTGACTGAACTGAACTGAATACCTATAGTGGAAAATAACATGAAATATATATGGAGAAAGAAATGGCAACCCACTCCAGTACTCTTGCCTGGAGAATCCCATGGAGGGAGGAGCCTGGTAGGCTGCAGTCCATGGGGTCGCAAAGAGTCGGACACGACTGAGAGACTTCACTCCACTCCACTCGTGTGTGTGTGTGTGTGTGTGTGTGTGTGTGTGTGTGTGTGTGTAACTGAATCACTTTGCTGAATACCTGAAACACAATATTGTGAACCTCAATTGTATCTCAAAGATTAAAAAAAAAAATCTTGCCGTTAGCAAACTGAATTTGTTGACTATATAGGTAATTACTATACAAAATTAGAAGACACAGAAGAGTTACAAAAAGGTACAACCAATCATCTTACCAATTATAAATAACCACTGTTAAGCTTCCCAATTTTAATTCAATGTACATATCTCTACAAATATATGCAAAATTTGAATGACACTTGAAATAGCTTTGTAACTCTTTCATTTCACAAAACATAATATTCTGAGCATTTCTCATATCACTAAATAGGTTTTGAAAACAGCATTAATCAATCCCCTTTGGATATTTAAGTTAATTCCAATATGTTGTTAAAATAAAGCATGCTCTGATGAACATTTCATCCCTGTATATAATATTTACTCACATCTCTAAATATTTATTTAGGGCTAATTCCACGAAGGAAAACACTGACTTAAAAGGTATGAACATTTTTGATCCTTTCATTTATCTTACCAGAGTATATCCAAAAACTTACTGAACTGATTTTCATAAACATCAGCAATTTTTCTTTTGGTGTCAGAATGACAATTTTGCTGTTTCACCATTGGGGTAAAAGATTGTCATTTTAAATTTTTGACTAATTTTAAAGGCTAAGCTTTATATTTACTTTGTCATACTTTATACTTCTTTTATCCTTTGTGTATTTTCTCAAATATTTGTGGCCTTGATAGTTCTAGTTTTGTGACTGCTTTCCACATGTTCCTGCCCTTTACACATGTCCTTTACATACTGATTCATAAAGTCATTTTTTTAAATAGTAGTCCCATGTTACAAAAGAGGCTTCCCCAATGTCTCAGCAGTAAAAGAATCTGCCTGCAATGCAGGAGAGACAAGAGACTCAGGTTTGATTCCTGGTTTGGGAAGATCCCCTGGAGGAGGAAATGGCAACCTACTCCAGTATTCTTGCCTGGAAAATTCCGTGGACAGTGGAGCCTGGCAGGTTACAGTCCTTGGTGTCACAGAGTCAACATCATTGAGCACGCATGCACAGATGTTACATGTTAATTTTCTACCCAGTTTATCTCATGCAGATAAACTCATTGGATTCTTTTTTAATAGATGGAATTTTTAAACTTCCTCTCTAGAGATTTCAATCAACACCTACCTGTCCACACCAATGCCTTTTGAGCGAGTCAGTAGTTCACTGCTCCTATTGCTTAGCACCCATACTTTATACCAAGTAACCCTTCCTTCCTGGTCACAGCTGTTGGTGAGGCATATGCACCTGACCCAGGAGCAGCTTCCCATAATGCTTCGGACTATAACACAGTCTGACATCACAGCAGAGACGTGGTTATTAGTGGAGCTAAATTTCTCTCACACACAGACAGCGGCAGAGCAGGATCTGAAAGGCACAGATTCCACAGGAAGAGCTGACAAGCTAAAGGAATATGCAAGTAGAAGGGAGATGGGATCAGAAATGAAAGGAACAAAAGGAGGTCACGTGAGTAAAGACAGAACAAAGGGCAAGTGGGTGTGAGAACAGAAGCAATGCTGCCCTGAAAGAAAATCCTACCAGAGAGAGAGAAAGACCAGAGTCAGCCCCTTAACCTGCTGGTTCCTTGAAATTTCACATTTCAAAGCTGAGGCCTTGTGTATGCATATAGTAAGCCCCCATGACTTGACTAGGAGAGGACTCTCTTTCGCCTTGCATCCCAAACAATCATTCTATAACAGTGGTGCCCAGCCAGGGGTGACTTTACCCTCTAGAGAACATCAGGAGACATTTGTTGGCTGTACTGACTAAAGGGTATTACCAGCATCTAGTCAGCAGAGGCCAGGGATGTGCCAAACACCCCACAACACTCCCCCTCCCACAACAAAGAATTATCTAGCCCAAATTGTGAACAATGCTGAAGCTGTGAAACTCTGTTCTAGAACAAGTCCATATTTTTATGGTTTCTCCCTTTGCATTTGTGCTTAGAAAGTCCTTCTTTACTCTGTGATAGAACAAATATTGTTCTACAGCTTTTTTCCTATGATTCCATTCTTATGGTTTCCTTTTCTTGGAAATTTTTAGGAGCAAGAAAGCCATGTGAATGGTGAGGAAATCAAGAAACTGACTAAACTTATACAACAGGGCATGATCATGCCTGTGATTAGCATATCTCCCTAGAAGAGAATGTGGCAAAGATTCTCAGAATTTCTTGATTTAAGCCCACTCTTCTGTGAAGGTGAATTGGATAGTATGAAAACATGTACTCTCTCTCAATGAAGAAGCAAATGCTAATAAATTCCCTCAACAACTGTATTGGAAATACAGAGTCTACATACTTACTACAATGCTGAAGCTGAAATTCCAATACTTTGGCTACCTAACGCAAAGAGCCGACTCACTAGAAAAGACCCTGATGCTAGGAAAGATTGAGGGCAGGTGGAGAAGGGGGCCACAGAGGATGAGATAGTTGGATGGCACCACCATGGACATAAGTTTGAGCAAACTCCAGGAGACAGCAAAGGACAAGGAAGCCTGGCATGCTGCAATCCATGGGGTTGTAAAGAGTGAGACTCAACTTAGTGACTGAACAACAACAACACTTACTACAATGTTGATGACATACAGGATACTATAGTCACTTGATCAACCAGATGTTCAAAGTTGTTAGGCTAAGGAAGGTTCAAGAAGGTGTTTCCCCCTAGAATTGAGGTCAGTATGCTGGTAATTGGACTTACAGGACAGCAGTTACTGAATCAAATGAGATTTTAGAGGTGCTATGAGTGGGTGGAATCAGGTGAATCCTCTCAAGAGTATACCCTGAAAAATAGAATGTAGCTTACATAAATCTTGGTGAAAGTTTACACTTTTGAGCTGGTCCTGAAATGCATACTCCCTCCTTCCTTCTTTTTACCAACATTATGAGGTCTATAAAGTTTTCTAAGATTCTGCAAGGCAGATGGTTCCTGTCCTCACATCACCATAACAACCCACATTCCATAGTAAGTAACAGGCATGATTAGAAAAGACAGATGGAATGAGCCTGAAAATGCAAAATATGCCCCTCAATTTAGAATACTCTGTCCCCGGAGAGGGGTTCTCATCTGGAAATTTAGTTGTCTTCTTGTGAACTCTTGGGAGTTCATAACAAACAGCACTCTCATGTTAACCTTGCTCCTTGAAAACCCAGATTCCCTTCTCTGCATTTACCCTGAACCAAAGATTAATTCATTGCATCCTTCAGTGACTTGGGAAGTGGAAAAAATAGGCATTTTCTGCCCAGTTACTCCGGATTCTACACCTCCTGCAATATAAACTGCAATCCAAGCAGTTCCCTGAAATTTCAAATAGCAGCATTTTGCTGGTCTGCACTTGCTGACAAATTATCATCACGACTCTATTATGAACTTCTGTCTCCTTTCTCCTGCCCCTTAGAACTCTGCATCCTTGCAGTCAGTCAGTCTTCCATGCATTCTTTATTGGACACCAATACCTTTCAGTCTCAGCACGCTCATTTTCCTAGTCCCTATGAGCTAAATCAACATATATAAACCTGGCTATGGGCAAAACATCCACAAGCAGAAACAGGAAGAGAAAGTAATAACTAGGATACAGAATATAACTTCTTCCATAAAAACAGTAAAGATCAGCCCAGTAATTGGAAAATGTGTCTCTAAATGAAAAAGAATTAGAGAAAAAAACGTTTAAACCTCTGTCCAGTCCTATCTATAAAACCAAACACGCTGATTCCAAAAAATACTCTCCAGAAAAATATTAGAATAAATAAGTATTCACCAGCAAGCAGTCATAATTCAATGAGATTATTTATTGTCTTAGACTTTTTCTTGTACAACACTAACAAAAACCAAAGGTTGACATGTCTTTTCTATAAAAGGCTAAACAGTGAATATCTTGGACATTTCAGGTTATAGGATCTCTTTTCCAACTATCAGCTCTGTCATCATAGCACAAAATAGCCATGGATGATATGGAAATAAATGAGTGTCTATGTTCTAATAAAACTTTATTTACAAACAATGGAATCTGAATGTTACAGTTTTAACATCTCATGAAATATGATTATTCTTTTGATTTTTTTAACTGACTTAATCTAAAATCTATTCTTAGCATAAGGGACATACAAAACAGGCAGCATTTGCCCACTGAACCCTAAAGTATACTGTCATCTTTTGCTCACTTAAGTGATTCTCAAAATGCCTCACTGAGAAACACAGTTTAACAATGTCCAACTCTTCTTGCCCTATTCACTGAGCAAACTTATCTTGAGCTAGAATCTAATCAGTTTGCATGTGGCCCTTCCTTCTGGTGTACTGGCTCCATCAGACAACCAAAGGATGGATTCGGGGAGCAAAGTTCTCTCTCCTGGTACAGTAATAACTTATTTCCAGATTCTAATTAGTGTTATGAGTTTTACCCTTGTTGCCAAGTTTATATAACCATCCAAGCTTTCACATTTGAGGAAGTAAATGGTGTAACACAGAGGTGCTAACAGCAGCTATTAAATCCCCAAAGCAGAATCAGCCAACGTCACTCCTGTGAGTTCTAGTACATCATTGTCAACTCAAAGGAAGTCCAAGTTAGAACAAGTTATGAGCTTAATCAATTGCTATCAATAGCTGATTAGTGATGATTATAAAGACATAAATTATAACCATAAAACTTTAGGATCTTAAGCATCCAAAGTACACCCAGAGGTAAAATATGCCAAGACTATACATATAGAATTAAAGGGAAAATTCCAACAGCCACAGTGCCAAAGTAGAGTAGAAAATAAACATCTAATAAGCAAGTAGCTAACAATATAAATTATTATTAGCAAAGTCCAGGGGATAGTGAAATGCAGGAAAGCCTAGTGTGCTGCACTCCATAGAGTCACAAAGAGCCAGAAACAACTTAATGATTGAACAATAATACAAATACACAAGGATGGATCTCATAAAATTAATGGAACATAATTATCCACCAAAGAATTGTATAATAAGGACCTAGTTTATGCTAAATGTGTCGTACTACACAGTTGATCACTTATGAAATAATATGAAGCCCATGATTCCCCAGACCTCACCTACAGGATGATAAAAATGGGTTCCATTACTAATTTTCTCTCCTCCTTGTCCTCCTACACTGTTGAGCCAGATGTACATAAGTTTCAGTTTTTAAATGCAATCCTTTTCATGAGGTTTGACTCAATAAAAATAAATTTCCTGTGTGTCCCCTTGCTCTTTAGACATGGAATGCTGAAATCCTGACACAGTGGGCAAAACTAAATAAAATAAACAGACTTCTGAAGTTGGTGGCAGAGGAGGCATTCAAACCTAGGCTACTGAATCCAATCAGCTGTATAAATTTAGGACAAACTGTTTTACTTCTTTGTAACTTGAAGCAACAGAGAGACCTTGGAGCTTCTCCAGTCCAGCAATTTTCAAGCTTTTCTTTAGCAAAAGAACATTCTTTTGTTTAAAACATGGTTTAATGCATAACACTCAGTGTAAAACTGGAAGAGCACAGCTTCTCTGTTAATAGGAGGTCAGGGTACAAGGAGCCCTGTCCATTCATCCTCTCCAAGGCACCTTCGGTAATCCCAAGGCTTCCCCACAGAACTCTCTTCTTGGGAGCACAGTTAGAAAACCATTCATCTTATGCAATCTTCTCATTTTACAAATGAGCAGTCTACTGAGAACATGAAAAATGGCCCCGTCAGCAGGCAGAAAGTGCTGTTACCAACTGAACAAAAACAACGCACATAAATGGTGCTCAGATAAGGCCATGCTGCTGCTGTGTTTGGGACAAGACAGAGACACGGCCACTCCATAACCTCAACAATAACAAGACCTGCCCTCTTCTAACACAAGAGAATGCTGTTTCTCTTCTAGTAATGCCTCCTAGCTCTCCTTTAATCTACCAGCCTCTTGATAAAGTTTATGAAGATACCCAGTCACTGAATCCCTTCTGCTCCTTGACATCATCTGATCAGAGCTGGCCCCTGTTCTCCTAATCCCTCCCCGGAATCATCCAACACAAACCTGAATCCTGAAAGAAAGCCCACGGTTCCTCTCCAAGTCATTATCCTTTATTCCAGCAGCTTCAATAAACCTAACATTCTGTCTTTATTCCAAGCGTGTCCCTCCTTCAACACTAAATTATTAGCATTCTAAGCAACATCCTTAAGAAAAATAGGATCTGTTCAGAGAACAGATAGCTGAGCTCCTAGAATGGTAAGTAAACATGCTAGAAACAAATAGAGGACAATTCAGATCTTTAAAAGACCAAATGCTGCTAATTTTAGCATGTTCAGCAATGGTGGCATAGGGACATGAGCTAACTTTGATATAAAACCCAAGGGTCACTGCTTGACAGCCTCCCAGCAGTGGAAAAGAGACCCACCACCAGATCTGTCTGAAAGTGTCTGTGCCACTCACAGAATCTGGCACAGCAGACAGTGTGGACAGAACCCCTCCATGATCAGCCAGGTGCCCAGAAAGGTCCGTCATCATTTAATCCACACTTGCTTTACAGATGCAAAGATATATTGATCATAAGAATATACAAACAAAGCATACCGTGATAAGCATCCTTCTAGGTGGAACAGTGATACAAGGCACTCTCAGTTTGGTCCAGGCTGCCCTGACACGGACACGAAGTCACAGCAGCCTCCATGATGGCCCTGAAATGGAGAGTCTGATTTCCTCTGAGCCTTGCCCATAGTATGGATTCAATAAGCATGTCTTGAATTGTACTTAACTGAGCAGAATCATCCTGATAGTAACCCAGTGAGTTGAAATCGGTCCAGGATTCTGTGGGCAGTGTCCTTGGCTTAAGAGGGCAAGTAATCTTGTCTAGTCCTTCTTTGCCAACAAGTATTGCTGGTCCATGAACATTAGGATTTATTTTACATCTTTCCTCCCTTCATGCATGTGTCATGACAAGGGTGGAAGATGTGGGAGAGAGGCTAGATGTGTGAGTAGACTGGGGAAAGCATTGGAAATGAAGAAGGCTTCTAATCTCGGTACAGACCCAAGACCTCATGATGAGTTTGTAACCCCACCTCTCAGATCCTCAACTAGTCTCCTTGCTGTTCATTCAGAGGCTGGCATGCATGACCCCAGTAAGGTCTGTGCTAGTCTTAACAGTCTAAGTTCAGGCCTCTGAATACTGAGGGGTTTTTTGTTAACTTTTTATTTTGTATTGGAGCATAGTTGATTAACCATGTGGTGACAGTTTCATGTATACAGCAAAGTGATTCAGTTGTGTGTATACGAATATACCCATTCTTTTCCAAATTCTTTTCCCATTTAGGTTGTTACATGACATTAAGCAGAGTTCCCTGTGCTATTCAGAAGGTCCTTGTTGGTTTTCCATTTTAAATACAGCAGTGTGTACATGTCTATCCAAAACTCCCTAACTGTCCCATCCTCCATCCTTCCCCTGGTATCCATTAGTTCATTCTCTAGGTCTATGAGTCTGTTTTTGTTTTGTAAGTTCATTTGCATCGTTGCTTTGTAGGTTTTACTTATAAGTGATATCATAGGATATTTGAGTGCATTTAAGATTAAATTCTCTAAACAAAGCTGCCTAGTTGAATCCTGTTTAGACAACAAAACAGGATCCAACTAAAACCAATTTTCCCCCTCTGTTACTGCCTTTCCTCTCAGGGCTGCCATCTGCTGAGAAGCTCTGCTCTCCTCCAAGGCCAACCAGCACCAGAGCCACCTCCTCTCTGAGTTTTCAATGACTGCCTCTTCCCCACACACAGCTCACAGAAGAATCAACTGCTCTCTTAGGTTTCCAGAATACCTTATGCATTCATTGGACTAGACTTGTTTGTTTTTTTATGTCATCTCCATGGCTGGGTTGTTTATCTTGCAAAGAGAGTGTCATATTCACCTTTGATCTCCAGATGATTGAACAGGACTTTTGTCAACATTTTACGTGGTCGATTGAATTGCCTTCCAAATGTGTGTTTTGACATAACACTGAAGCTCGTCCTCTCCCTCAAGAAAACCATGTGATTACATAAAAGATACTCATGCACTGCTACCTCCACCCTCAGACTCGGTGCTTTTGTTCATGGCAGAGAAGATGACTGTAGGTTCCCCCAGTTAGTCATCCCATCCCATTGAGAAGAACCTAGCAACAACCTCCAAACTCCCCAAAATGCAGGTCTGGCTTCCAGAACCACTCAAAGACTTCAGCATGAAGTATTCAGAAGGATTTTCACCCAGCAGGATTCTCCCCTAGATACACTCAAAGAGAAAAACACCTCTGATTGAAACGCAACAGCCAACCTGTTCAGTGAGAGTCTGCACCTCCCCTGCTGCTTTCATACCAGTACAAGCTCCCTAGATCCTGGAGGCTACACACTCAACCACCAGTGAGGTCCCAGCAAAGCCCATCTCCTCCAATTTCATTTTGGGCAAAGGAGGGTCTATTTCCCCAAAAAGGCAGCTGATCTTGAAATGCAGTGGTGAGACAAAGAAAACCTTAGCCACCTGTTCCTGATAACTACCCTCCTTCCATCTTACTCTGTACAATGTCTCTTTGTGAAACTGTTCAAACAGTACTAAAGGAATGTATCCCCAACCCTTCACTAGACAATAGTCACGTGGAACCAGCCTAATCCCATATGATTCTATCCTGCAACTCCACAGGCTATGTCCATTCACAAATCAGAGCTGATTTTCCAAGCAGAAGCACAAGTAAGTCACTCTATTAGTTTGCCTCGGCATCTATTAGAAGCTCAAGGAATGTTCTCCCTATGATATCTTCTTCAAACTTCTATTAGAGTACTTAAAATTTAGTAGCAAAAAAAATTTATAGTAGCATTTAACAAGTTATCCATTTACATCACCCACCAGAAAGAGAACTCTAGAAGGTTAGAGAATCAGTTTACACAATAAACATATGTATTTGCATCCTGAGTGGCTGGCCCAGTTCCCAGCATACCACAGGGGCTCAGCAAGCAAGTGGCTGCACCTGTGGACCTGTCTTCAGGCAACCTGAGGACAGTTGAAGAGACACAAGGCTCCATCCTCTACTGAAAATCTCACTGAGGTACAGGAACAGGATCCTAGGGGCCAGGGTCCTTTGTTTGTTCGCCTCGGTACTTCACACAAACCAGGCATTTAAAAAATAGTTGTTGAAATGAAAACTTATTTGCTTGAATGCAAGCCATTAAGCATCAAGTAAGAATCTACATCTGACACACTCATGAAGCTGCTGTAACAGCACCCATAATCACCAAGTCTCATTGTCCTAAGAATGACATGATTATCAGCTCCAGGAAATATTTGTGTCCCACATCCTTCTCGCCTGGGTACCCTCCCTTGCTGCTCCTTTCTCTTTGGCATCTGTGAGACCCTCCCCTCCAGTTTTCCACTAACCTCTCTGGCTACTTCTGCAAGTATCAACCTCTCTCTTCATCTGATCTTCAAATGCTTGATACCTGGCATGAGGCTCTCTACTCTTCTGACGTTTTACCTTCTTCTTGTGAGGATTCCTATAAATTCAAATACATGTAATTGATTACGTTTTTATTTATTAATAATTCTCAAGTCTACATTTCTAGGCCAGACCATCCTTCTGAGCTTTGATATCCAAGTACTTCCAACTACACCTATAGTCATTCATTGCACAGGCAACTTAAACATGTAAAATCCTTGCTCATCTTCTCCTCCTGTCCTCTTTCTTGCTCTCACCCCAAGCCTGTTCTTTCTCCTCTATATTATATGTTGTCTTGGTGAACTGCCCACCATTCCCTAGACCACACACCAGAAACCTTGGGATCATTCCAAACTCCTCCCTCATTATCTTCTTCCATAAAATTAGCTACCAACAAAGTGAGTCTCAGTTCTTCTCTTCCTCTCCACACTTCCTGAAAGTCACTTTAGTTTGTTTCTTCCTCGAAATTGTTCCCAGACTGTTCTCTCTGCTTTCATTCTCCTCCACCTTCAAAGGATCTGCTATTTGTGCCGGAAGCTAGTGCTCCCTAAAATGCAAAGCTAATTACATCACTCTCCTCTGAAAATAGTTTTTTCAGCTATCACCCACCCCACTGTCACTGTCCCTGAGATGAAGTAAGAACTCCCAAGTATGAGGGGCAGAGGTGGCCCCTCATCTCCAGAAGACCCCCAGCTACATGCTCCCCGCACACCGCCTGCTGTTCCCTCTCCTGAGGTCAGTGCATCAGTAGAGCCCTTCATCTTCTCTTTGCCTCACTGACCTCACATGCTCTCCAAGCACTTCAAAATATTACCTCCAGAAGGCTTTCTCTGGCCTGATTCTCCTCCAGCTGAATTACAGGCCCATCTTCTGTCCCCCATTCTACACAAAGGCACAGACCTCCACTCTGTGTGAGGTTATTCGGAGATTCTCAAGTTTATCAAGACGAATGCTAAAATTCACCTGAGCAGTGAGTACCCAGAATTCAACACTGCTTCTGATTTAACAGCTGGAGAAATCAATAAAATTTTCCTGTGCATTGGGCTTCATGCTTCTTGAACTTTAATGTTAGTACCAATCACCTGGAGGTCTCTTAAAAATGAAGATTCTAACTTAGCAGGCCTGGCTAGGATCTGAGACTCCACATTGTAAATAAGCCCCCAGGTGATATCAATGCTACCAGTCTACAGACCACACTTGGTGTAGCAAAGAGCTAAATGAACTCTGCATTACCTGGTCCATCTGGAGGCAATAAAGCTGTAAATAGCCACAGCCACTACAAAAAGCTGCTGTATACCACAGGGAGCTCAGCTCAGTGTTCTGTGATGACCTGAAGGGGTGGGATGGAGAGGGTGGCTCAAGAGGGAGGAGATATATGTACATGTATAGCTGATTCACTTGTTTGTACAGCAGAAACTAACACAATATTATAAAGCAATTCTGTTCCAATAAAAAATTTATTATAGTTCTTTGTTTTGTAAACAAAATAAAACATGTTTTTAAAATCGGGGGTTGGGGGGAAGACTCCTTCTGTCAAGGAAGGCAGTAGGTGCTAAACCATATGACATAGCCTGGTTCCAGAAGAATCTATGAGTATAAGAACTGCAAAACCATAGGTTATAGAAGTTATTGCTATCTAAAAGTGTAAAACCCAGAGAGGAAAAGTGACTTGTCTACAATAATACAGGAAGTAAAGAGCAGAACTGGGGCCCAAACTCAGGACACTTGATTCCTCAGTCCTGTAACCTGTTCAGTCTATTGAGTGCTTGGGAGAGATGTTGAAGACTCCACCAGGCTAGGAGTAGCTGTCAAGGAGGACATGCTCCACACAAGCAGGACCCAGCTAAGCACTCTGATATGGAAGTTGCTGGAGCAGCTACCCTTCAAAACAGATCCCAGCCCAAAGCTGCTGATGAGGACAATGGCGAAACTGGTCACTTCAGTCCAAGGTTGATGACCGTGTGTTGGGTTCTTGAGTGAACTTAACCTTGCCCCAAGTGAGGACATGTGCATTGCAGAACTCTGGACTATTCTAATGTCTTTAATCACCTTGATTCTTAACACTCCCAGCACCACCACACATCAAAATTCACTGACTACCTAGCTGGATAGCCGTTAAATAAAACCTAACCAGAGAAAGCCTTGGCTTCCTTTATGTTACATAACACTTTATCTATTAACGTCTATATCATTGCCAACCTCCTTCCTATTCAGTGGGATGATAACAGCCTGCTTTCTGACCACCCACTGTAGAAAGTTCTTCAAGTTTCTGATGGGGCCTGGGTCTGAAGTGTGATATAGTGCATGATTGCCCAAGCCCGTCACACATGTGCATCTAAGATACAAGAGTAATAGGCATAAATACAGTAGTATTTCTTCTTACTAGAGAATCAGGAAGATAACTCTTAAGTTGTAGGAGAGTGAGGGACTAGAGAGGGTGACCTCAATGGTTCTCCAGCCAGCAGAATTGTTTGCCAAAGAGAACACTGAAGGATAAGTCTTTATTAACTAAAGGCCAGAGCATGGGCTTTCATCTGCAGCAATGTGGATGGGCCTAGAGTTTAACACATTAAGTCAGAAAGACACATTTCATATGCTATCACTTATTACCTCTGTTCAATTAGCCACCACTACTAAATGGAATGTGGAATCTAAATGGAATCTAATGAATCTATCTATGAAACAGACTCACAGACATAGACTGTGGTTGCCAAGTGTAGGAGGGTGCAGCATCAGGAGGGATGGACTGGGAGTTTTGGGTTAGTAGGTACAAACTATTACATACAGGATGGATAAGCAACAAGGTCCTACTGTATGGCACAGGGAACTATTTTCAATATCCTGTAATAAAGTATAATGGAAAAGAATACTTAAAAGAATGTATATATGTATATAACTGTGTCACTTTGCTATATAGCAGAAATTAACACAACATTGTAAATCAACTATACGTCAATAAAAAATAAAGAAAAGAAAAAAAAGAGCACAGGCTCTGGGCTCAGAAAGATTTGAGTCTGACACTTTGAGCAAGTAATTTAATCTTACTAAGCTGATATTTCCTCAATTATAAAATGGAGAAAAATAAGTAACTTCCTATGAGGACTGCTATAAGGAATAAGTAAGATGATTGTATAAACTACTTAACACAGTGTCTAGGACACTGTAGATGTTTAATAATAAAAGTTCAACAACAACATGGGGAGTCTTCAATGCCAGCTGTGGCTGCATCACTAATTCTAGAAACAAGGATTGTGGCCACCATCTGTTTGTCAGATTTTTTTTTTCACTAGAGAATGCACAAACTGAAAAATATTTTACTTCTCTTTTTTCATTTTTTAAAAATAAGATTTATTATTTTACTCTAATTGTCTCAAACATATTTTGTTTATTCTCCATTACTGTATATGAAGTAAGTAAGTGATAGATCTACTGCATAAGCGAGGGATGGCAAATTTCTTCCATGTCAAATCAATACCAATTGATTGGGGATGGCTGCATTGGCCACTGTATTAAGAAGGATGTTGATACTAAATCCAAGCTGAGTGAACAAAAGAGCTATGATTGATCAGCCAAATCTTCAAAGAGCATTTGTTACCCTCCGTTTTAATCCATAGATGGAAGAATGGTGAATAACAATACGAGGTAAGATCACAGTGGAACCAGAGGGGAGGAACAAGGGTAGACTGTAGGCAGGGAGACTGATGAGCACTCTTACACTGACCCTGAGACATCTTTTGATACACTCACGGTGTGTCTGTGCCTATTTTCCCTCCCATCCATTCTCCAACCTTCTCCACCCAGCTCTCTGCCTGGAGGCTAACCTGTATGCAGCATATACGCAGGGCTAGGTGCCCTCTGGCTCCAGCTGGTTTGGCCAGTAGAGAGCCCCAGTAGATGCTATGAGTGAGGAAAAGTGAGAGAAAGGTCATTATTTCCCTGAATCCCTCTCTCTCTGCAGACTCATTTGTCTGGCTATGGTCCTCAGTTAGAAATCACTGATCTCTCATTGCCCATGACTCTCTCTTCTTTTAGGTTCCAAAAATCATCCCATCTTCCCAAACCTTTGGCACAGAAGCTGATAACAGCTCCCGTGTCACACGCTCTGGGCCGGTGCTGCCCTATCCTTGGTGGCTCTTCTCACCCACAATTTTAGAAATAGTCTTTATGAATGAGCCTCGTCAAGCTCTGTTATTTTAAAAGGATCACCCATTCCCTTTGGTACCCTTGGGTTGCCTCTATGTTGGAAGTGAAGTGAGCATCCACAGATATGCATGTGATGGAACATGCTAGTCAGGGCAGCTAGGGAGAATACGGTGGGCTGGCAGCTAGAGAGGAGATGGACTGAGACAGCAACGCAGATACCTGCCCTGCCCACTTCTCATCTACCTTCAAAAGCCCACCCACAATGTGGACTTTGCTCTGCACAGTAGTGTCAAGTAATTGAACAGAGAGAGGTTCAAACACTAACACTTGCTCATTTGACCTGGTGAGACAGGATGGCCTGGACAATTTTGTTTCCCTTACTGGAAGATTAAAACTCAAAAATGTGTCATCTGGATGTCAATGAAATGAAGAGGCACAGACATGCAAATGATGGCTGAGTCAGGTTATCAGCAGAGAATCTGACTGAGGACAACGCCCTGCTCTCCAAGTCGCCTGCCTTTCCCACCAAGCCCACCCTTCCTGCAGCCAAACTGTACAGTTCTTCTTAGGTCTCTGCATTGGAGGAAATAAATGCATCCCTGGTCCTATTCAAAAAAGAAAATACTAATACTTCCTTGTTCGGCGTTGACTGCTTCAGTGATATAAGAATCCACACTTCATGATAAGCAATACAGACAGAATCAGGAGAGAAGTAAGCCTGCAAATGTGACCTCTCTGTCTTCAAGGTACTTGACCTTGAGTTTCTCAACCAGTGATCTTGTGAATCTATCATACCTATGAAAACCCTCATCTTGACTAAGGTGGTCCCACTTCTTGGCAGAAGAGAGACCCCCTCAGAACCATTAAGCCCCCTCCTGGTGTCCAGCATCCAGAGATAAGGCTTCCACAGTGAACACAGGCAAGGTAAAAAACACTACAGCCCTGACCCTTCCCTATAGAAAAGAGAATAATAAAGCATACCCGATAAAGAGAAGGTAAGGCAGAATACCTCTGAGAAAACAGATTGTGAAAGAGCAATCAAAACCCTATTTAGAAGAAAAAAGAGAGAGAAATTAGGGCCAAGGTGGGGGGGGGGGCTGCAGGCCTCTGAACCTTAAGCTGCGAGGACCATAAAGCTCACCCCAATTCTATTTAAGGAAGATCCTTTTCAAGCTTCTCCAGCTCTTCAATTCACTATCTTCAATAGCCTTTTCATCTCTCAAGGTCCAGATAAAATATCTTCTCTTCTCTGGAGACCTCCCTGACCCCAACCCTTCCCACTTCCAATAAAAATTAACCGTTCCTTTCTCTTCATTCTTTTTTTTCTAGCATTTCATTTTTTAAAAGTATTTTATTATCTTATTGCTATTTTATTTATTTAAGATCATGCCACATGGCACATGGGATCTTGGTTCCCCAACCAGAGATTGAACCCAGCCCCTACAGTGAAGACACAGTCGTAACCATTGAGCCACCAGGGAAGTCCCTACATGCTTATCACATGCTAATCCTTCCTTCAGCACTCTCTACTCTGTCAGTTATGAACATGTTTGCCTCCCCAAAGGATTTGTGAACTCCTTAATGTCAAGGCTCTGATTCAGTGATTTCTAAATAAAAATAGTCCCTAGATCAGACCAAGTTAGTCCTCTAGTCCTCACTGAGTTTGACAATAACAGATTTCTGCTATCCATTAGAAATTGGACACGCCCATTTCCCCACCAACTCTCACCTTTGTCCAGGGATGTCACTGGTAAGAAAGTAAGAAAAACTCCAGTGCATACAGAGCTCTTTCACCTTGTCCTAGACTAGGTTCCCTGCAAAAATGGAGCCTGAGACAAGGACTCCTGGGAATAGAAGTGTGGGTGTAGAGGCTGGGAAGAGTGAAACACGGAGGGAGGAAAAGTGAAAGAAGGTGTGTTGCTAAGCTAGTCCTCTCATCCTCTCTTAGGCAACTGGGGTCCTCTCCTCCTGGGGGCACTCAGAAGAGCCATGTAGGAACTGCTTCAGAATTATCTCCACAGGGATAAAAGATGAGAGAATGTATCCATATGCTCCCATTATCCATTGGTCACGGGTTATCTATAGGCTTCCCTGGTGGTTCAGATGGCAAAGAATCTGCCTGCAAAGCAGGAGACCCCGGTTCGATCCCTGAGTCAGGAAGATTGCCTGAAGAAGGAAATGGCAACCCGCTTCAGTATTCTTGCTTGAAGAATTCCATGGATCGAAGAGCCTGGTGAGCTACAGTCCATGGGGTCTCAAAGAGTCAGACATATCTATGGGATCCTACCCTCACACTTTTGAGTATGCGGCTGAATCAGAATGACTGAGCAGATTTCTGCAGGTGTGCCAGGTGATGAAAGCAGAGATACCTCAGGGCAGAAAGCAACTGGCAAATGATGCAACTGGGGTGAGGTGTGACCAGGTTACACCTGAGCACAGCTGGTGGTCACAGCAACAAACAGAATAGAAAAGTGAGCCAAGAGGATATGAGGCTAGGGGCACACACCCTTATAATAATTTCCATAGGCCCTTTGTGATTTCTACTCACTTAGAGAATAAATTTCACTAATCCTAGCATTAGTCATTGATATATTGCTAGCAAAAAGAAAGTTTTGGGTAGTATAAGTGGAATTTTCCCAAGCTTCACCAGGCTGTGAGTACAGAGTCATGACAAATACCCAAATTTTAATGTCTCTAACCCTCTGTGTGTGTGTGCTCAGTCGTGTCCAACTCTTTGCTACCCCATGGACAGTGGCCCACCAGGCTTCTCTGTCCATGGGATTTTTCAGGCAAAATACTGGAGTGGGTTGCCATTTCCTCCTCCAGGGGATCTTCCTGACCCAGGAATCAAACCTGTATCTCCTGCGTCTCCTGTATTGCAGGCAGGTTCTTTACTGCTGAGCCACCTGAGAAGCTCTCTAGCTTCTAACCAACCTTCTAGCTTCTAACCTAGCTTCCAGCTCCAATTGTCGAGTCTCTGCAGGCTTCTCCCAGCTCTATCTCTAAGCCTCCTAAGGGCACCTCACACGCACTCAGAAAACAACCTGTCAGCTGCAGCCCCCACGTGACACCAGCCTATTTTCCCTCTCTTTCTCCAGACCCCCTTTGTAGCTCCTTCCACAAGCAGCACCCCCACCACCTCTGCTGCCCATGCCCACCATGAGACCTCATGAGGGTGTAACCTTCCTTGCTTGTAAGTCACCACCCCCTGCTCATGACAGTTCTTCTCATTTTCCTTGTTCCCATTCTCCAGAGCCATGTTGTAGCTCATACAGAAATGGGAGGGAGTCTGGGGGAGAATGGATACATGTATATGTATGGCTGAGTACCTTTGCTATCCACTGGGAACTATCACAACATTGTTAATCAATGATGTGCTGTGCTAAGTTGCTTCAGTCATGTCCAACTTGTGTGACCAGTGGGCTGCAGCCCACCAGGCTCCTCTGTTCATGGGATTCTCTAGGCAGGAATATTGGAGTGGGTTGTCGTGCCCTCCTCCAGGGGATCTTCCAAACCCAAGGATCAAACCTGCCTCTCTTATGTCTCTTGCATTGGCAGACAAGGTCTTTACCATTAGCGCCCCCCTGGGAAGCTCTAATCGGCCATACCCCAATACAAAATTAAAGTTTACCAAAAAAGAAATGTGAAGATGCTTCTTTGGCCCCAGGTCACAGAACTGGGAGAGTAAAAACTGTGCTGTCTCAAACCAACATGTGATCCTTCTTTCTCCCTCGTCCTCCGTCTTCCCACCTTCACTACCACCACCAACACAGTTCACACAAAATAGCCTCCTTCCTCTTGCAGCCAAAAAGATACACTCTCATGCAAAATAAACTCAAAAAGGCCAGCAGCTTGTAGCCCAACCCTGCAGTGCACAGGACACACAAAAGCAGGCCTGAACTCCAGTGGTGCCCACAGCCTTGGCAGAGGCCATATCTGACCTATCACGGCAGTAATTAGAAGTCTTCTATTAATATATACCAGTGATTATGCACATTAAGGCTTAGCATCACAAGGAGGCAAAGAATGTGGCACCAAAAATTCCCAAGGGTTTCATGTTTTATTTTGTTTTGTTTCCTATTGCTATGAAATGAAATCTCAGCAGATATACTAAATAGCTCTTTATCCTCGCATTGTCTCACATCACTTCAAAGAGAAATAGTTTGGGAGCTACATCTCCAAGTGATCTGCCTTCCAAAAGTGAGTTTAACAGACATGAAACATCAGTCTTTAATTCTGCTGATAGAAAAAAAAAATGTATCCACAACATGCTAGTTTGGTCCAACAATTTGAAGAACAATGGCTAATGAAAGCTAAGAGCAAAAGAAAATGGCAATAAATAAGGCATATTGACAGCCGAGATCTAGTGTGACATTTGTGGGTGGCTCTGTGGCTCCAGGATTAGATTGTTCTCACTTCAAAAGAGCCATTCATGAACTCTGTCAATCAGCAACTCAGTCATACATACATAAAACTCTTTCCCCCATGCCCTGCTAAAGATGATGCTAAGGCATGGGGAACTATATTCAACATCCTGCGATAAACCATATAGAAAAGAATATTAAAAAAGAATGTATACATATATAAAACTGAGTCACTTTGCTGTACAGCAGAAATTAACACAACACTGTAAGTCAACTATACTTCAATTTATTTTTAATTTTTGTAAAAATGATGCAAAAGAAACTATGTATAGACCATATGCCTGCTATTAGTGAAAGGCAGCACTTATCTCCTTGACTAAATTTCAAACTGAGTTGAATTTTTATTCAGCCTTTGCCATGTCTCACTTTTACAAAAGGAATTCAATTTGTTATTCTCCTCGGACTTCAAATAAAAAAGTAACATCAAAGTCGAACAGAAAATGAAAGCTCTGGTTTAGACGTTATTTTCCTTTCTTCTCCCAGGTAAATATTTGCACTTGCTGGAGAAGCTTATGCTGATGCGTCTGTAAATTGAATATATATTTTTATGAGAAGGTAAGTAGCCAAGAACAAAGGGACACAAACCAAAGTTCCCCTGTGCTCCCTTCCAAGTGACCTCCAGCTGACTGCGCACCTGACATGTTTAAAAGGAGGACGATTTGGTCTCCATGGAAGCTCAGTTTGCAGGCTCTGCTTTGGCAGATGGACAGCTGTGCTAAATGATGTCAAAATTACATGTGATACATTTTAGATTATGACTATTGTCCAGAAAGGACTGAAGAGCCCCATTCAGTAAGAGGGGCCTCAGTTTTGTTAACTTCTTTAAGGTTCATTCCAGAGTAAAAAGGCACAGGCTCTTCTTGTTATAAATTTGATTTTTTATTTGTTGAGGGAGGTGGGAAGTGCCAAAGTGGTTTCACTGATTAGAAACCGTAGGCCCAGAATAACCACTGCAGCTTTTTCCTAGAATGAAACACACCATGCTCAATACATGCTTAATACTCCAAACTGGCATTTGGAGTTTATTTGCAGGACTAGTGGGCAGCTGACCACCTCCAAATATTTATTGATTGATAAGTATGATTATCTGTTTTATTGTATTTTTATAAGTGAGATCTGTGTGAGGAAGTCCAGGAAAGAGACACAGGTGTCAACCCCCAAGGAAATGAAACAGATGAGCAGTATGAGTATGAGCACAACTGAAATGGGCCCCAAGGACTCCCAGAAAAGATCTGGGCTGGAGGAGAGCTCCAAAGGAGCTAAGTGGCTGTATAAGAAGGCAGAAGTGTAACAATGGGAAAATGGAGATGTTTTAATGTTTATTTGCAGGACTAGTGGGCAGCTGACCACCTCCAAATATTTATTGATCAATAAGTATGATTATCTGTTTTATTGTATTTTTATAAGTGAGATCTGTGTGAGGAAGTCCAGGAAAGAGACGCAGGTGTCAACCCCCAAGGAAATGAAACAGATGAGCAGTATGAGTATGAGCACAACTGAAATGGGCCCCAAAGACTCCCAGAAAAGATCTGGGCTGGAGGAGAGCTCCAAAGGAGCTAAGTGGCTGTATAAGAAGGCAGAAGTGTAACAATGGGAAAATGGAGATGTTTTAAAACTTCCGTGGTGGTGGTTTAAACGCTGAGTAGTGTCTGACTCTTTACAACCTCATGGACTGTAGTCTGCCAGGCTCCTCTGTCCATGGGATTCTCCAGGAAAGAACAGTGGAGTGGACTGCCATTTCCTTCTCCAGGGGATCTTCCAAACCCAGGATTCAAACCCAGGTCTCCTGGATTATAGGCAGATTCTTTACCAACTGAGCCACCAGGGAAGCCCCAAAACTACTGTATTTGTCCCCAAATACTAGAAATAAGACACAGATGATCCTAAGTATCTGAGTTTAAATGGCATTCCCCTTGTCATAGGACACCATAACATAGGTCACACCCTATCTTTTTCCTTTTAGAGCAAAGTTGGTGTGTTGCTTAATAATTAACATCCATGCTCAAACAACTTGACTCTCTTAAAAAAACAAAAGCAGTTTATGAAGCTTACGGACAGAGAAGTTGGAAGGGAATCAGAACAGAAATAAAGTAAGAAAGATCTGTTATACCTCATCAAAACTGCATCTCTACCAGCATACTATCACCTCCACCCTCAAGAGGAAGCATTGGTCATGCAAAGATAAACTTCCCTGAACTACGCAGGGACTAAGAGCTGTTCCCCCGAGCCTAACATCAGTTACGATTTACGTCGGGACCAACACACAGTTTTAGACAAGTAGTGTCTTGAGTTCTAAACTGTGGTCTGAAGTTCACTGAGAGCCAAAGGAGACCACCTGCGTTGCAGTCACAACCACGTGTTGTCTGGGGTCTGGCTTCTAATGTGCAACGCAGGACCAGCAGCCTCAGTATCACCTGGGAGCTTGTTCCAAACATAGAATCTTAGCCACAACCAAGACCTACTACATTGGCCTTTCTACAAGATCCCAAGTGATTTATATGCACCTTATAATTCACAGCCAGCTCAGATGATGAGCCCTCACTCTTAAAATGTGTTGGGAGAGGCATAAAGGCGAACTTAAAAAGAATTCTGAAAATAGTGAGAAGTGGTATCTCATCCTTTCTTTCTTGCCTTTCCCATTAAGAAAGAAGCTTCTCAAAGAGCAAAAGAGCATATGTTGTGTAAGAAAGAAAAAGAAATCAGAAAGGGTATTTGGTATTTACAAAAAAAACACACAACAGATGAAGCCAAAAATAACAAATTTGGTTATTTATAAGGTGTAAGGGGAGAAAAAAGGTAGAGAGAAGGGATAAAAAAGGGAGTGACATCTCTCTAAGCATACCCTCTGGTATGTTTCTGACTTATGGAAGCATGTTAACAATTTATTGACCAGAGACATATTAATAGGTCTTTTGCTACTAGAATGTTATTGACCAGCATTTCAATATCCACTTACGGAACAAATCGCTGGCCACAGTCATTAGTTTCTTCCAGTCAATAATGTGTTAATATACTGCATATTCAGAAAGCAAAATGAAACCAACAATTATGGGAAGAGGAAAGAAAAGCCTAAAACAAATGAACTGACTGTATTTCAAGTGAATTCTATATCTATAGTGAAGAAGATAAAAACAAAATGAAGAATTAATCCAAGTAACTTGTGAGCACAGTGTTGGACTGGACCCCTTGGGTAAGGCTGAGCGATAACTAGAGCAGCAAATGAATCCCAAACTCTTCGATACATTTGTTTCTTATACAGGTATTGGCACAGCAATTCTCTAACTATTTTAAATGAATTATAGGATTGAACAAATGAGGGAATGTGTTAATGTTGTTGGGAGCCAAGGACCAGTGCCTGCTTGAGACACACAAAGCAATGGTCACAGGGAAAGAGCTGTTCTCCTGAGCCTAACATCAGTTATGATTTACATGGGAATCCAAGACACAAGAAGAGACAGGCAAAGGGACCCACAGAAGAGAAGGCAATGTGCAGGCTGAAGCAGAGACTGGAGCAATGCAGCCACAGACCAAGAAATGCCTGCAGTAACCAACAAGGAACTACTTTATAGAACATGGAACTCTGCTCTAGGTTATGTGGCAGCCTAGATGGGAGGGGGCTTTGGGGGAAGAATGCATACATGTATACGTATGGCTGAGTCCCTTCTCTGTTCACCTGAAACTATCACACACTGTTAATCAGCTATATGCCAATACAAAATTAAACGTTTTAAAAGAAAGAAAAAAAGAAATGCCCGCAGCCACCATGAGCTGGAAGAGACAAACAACAGGTTCTACCCTCCAGAGGGAGTCTGGTTCTACCAACACCTTAATTTCATACTTACAGCCTCCAGAGCTAAGAGGGAATAAGTTTCTGTTGCTTGAAAACCACCAAATTTGTAGTAACTTGCTACAGCATCACTAGAAAAGCTGCCACGGATGTGTATTATTATCTATACTTTCAGGTAAGGAAATAGAGGCATAAAGAAGTCGAGTAACTTGCTCAAGTTCCAGAACATAAGTTATAGAAAAACATGTTAACCCAACAAGTACAAGTCTAAAGACAGTCCTTTACAACTTATTTCAGACTCTTTCTTTTCCAGCAGTCATGTACAGATATAAGAGTTGGACTATAAAGAAGGCTGAGTGCCAAAGAATTGATGCTTTCAAACTACAGTTCTAGAGAAGACTCTTAGAGTTTCTTGGACTATACTTTCAGGTAAGGAAATAGAGGCATAAAGAAGTCGAGTAACTTGCTCAAGTTCCAGAACATAAGTTATAGAAAAACATGTTAACCCAACAAGTACAAGTCTAAAGACAGTCCTTTACAACTTATTTCAGACTCTTTCTTTTCCAGCAGTCATGTACAGATATAAGAGTTGGACTATAAAGAAGGCTGAGTGCCAAAGAATTGATGCTTTCAAACTACAGTTCTAGAGAAGACTCTTGAGAGTTTCTTGGACAGTAAAGAGATCAAACCAATCAATTCTAAAGGAAATCAACCCTAAATGTTCACTGGAAACACTGTTGCTGAAGTTCCAATACTTTGGCCACCTGATGCAAAAAGCCAGCTCATTAGAAAAGACCTTGATGCTGGGAAAGACTGAGGGCAGGAGGAGAAAGGGGCAACAGAGGAGGAAATGGTTAGATAGCATCACCGACTCAATAGACATGAATTTGATCAAATTTTGGGAGTTAGTGACGGACAGAGAAGCCTGGAATGCTGCAGTCCATGGGGTCACAAAGAGTCAGACATGACTTAGCGACTGAACAACAATAGAAACAATACTTTCTGTCAAGTAGTCATTAGAGATGATAACTATACAGAATAGATGTCTTTCCATATCAGAACGATTATGCAGACAACCAAGTTATGACCTATATGTTGGGATACTAAAGCATCAGAACACAGAGCCTCACTTCAGTAAAAGCTCACAGAAATACTGAATGAAGAACCAAAAGAAATGAACACCTAGCAGAGCTGAAAAGAAAGGAAAATCTCCAATAGCCAGACATGAAGGAGGAGCATAAAGCCAAAGTGATAAGCTTATGAGCAAGGATTGGGGCTTAACATCCACAAAGGAGCAAGCAGCTTAGTCTTCGAATATACCGTGCAGAGAATAGGAATGGAAACCCTCCCGCACCCACCCCTGCATAAAGCCAGGACTCTTGAAAGGCTGTCTCAGTGCAGTGGGGCTGGAGACGAGCTCCACTCACCAGATCAGGGAGAACTCCCACTAGAAACAGCAGGTCCAGGCCTGTTCCACACATATATGTGGAGTCTAAATTCATCGAATTCACATGATGTGGGAATCTTCACACAAGACATTAATGTAAAAACTAGGGCCCAAACAAGTGAAACCCTTGGGGGTTCAAGCCCAGCAAAAGCAAACACAAAACTGTCTGAAAGCAAGCTTTCTAAACCACCAAACACAAAAACATTCTAAGACACACAAACATACAAGCAAATATATTCTGGCTGAAATGAGCTCACGATAAAAAATTACAAAATACAATCTCTGCAAAAAGGAAAATTTTCTTTGTCAATAATAGAATACCCTGAGACTTTGAAATAATTATGTTTCAAATGATAAAAGACTTAAAACCTTAAGGAAAGAACCCTAATGAACTGTGTAGAAAGAACTGACAGATCTGAAAATAACCAAACAGAACTTCTAGATGTGAAAACGTAAAATTCAGCAAATAAAAGAGATTAAAGATGGCTGAGGAGAACACAGATGTAAAGAAATCATCTCAAATGTAGCAATGAGAGATAAAGAGACGGAAATGATAAGAGAGACATAGGAGAGGTAAGAAGATTAAAAATACATCTCACTGGAATTCCAGAAGGGGAGAAATTAGAGAATGAGGCAGAAGCAATGATCAAAATATGACTGACAGTTAAAATCATTAAATTTAAACTCATGTTCTACAATGACAGAAGTCCCACATAAGATATTTATCTTTGAGGATTAATACTGCTTCACCCAAATATCATTTTTGCTCAAAAAAAAAAACATTTATTTGTTTAGGACCACAGTAGATATTTGAATTTGTTTTCCAAGGTGCACAAAATTGGGGCAGAATCTTTTGTAGGTTTGCAACCTATTTTGAAGATACAATGGAATTTGTAACCTCTGTTCTCAAATATTTAGTGTCAGTGATTTATTATCAAAAAGAAAAAATTTTTGAATGTAGTATATATATATAATGACTAACAAATTGTGAAAACTGTTGAACATTATGGGTACTGGTCAGGATCTAGGCAGACAACAGACGGCATTCTCAAACTAGTACCAGAGAAAAGATTAATAAAGGGACTTTTTATTTACAAACATGAGAGCTGGGTTCAGGGAACTTAACAGGGGACACAGAAACTTTTTTTCTTTTAGTTGCTAAGTCATGTCTGACTCTTTTGCAACCGCAAGTACTATAGTCTGACAGTCCCGGGAGGTTCAGTGGTAAAGAATCTGCCTGCCGATGCAGGAGACGTGAGTTCAATCCCTAGGTTAGGAAGATCTCTTGGAGGAGGAAATGGCAACCCACTCTAGTATTTTTGCCTCAAAAAATCCCGTGGGCAGAGGGGCCTGAGTACCTTATAATCCATGGGGCCGCCAAGAGTTGAATACAACTGAGCTGAGCAACTAAGCATGCACACACAGAGAATCACAGAGCGCCTAGTAAGAGTAAGGAGTCTGAAGGGGTTGGGGGAGGGAGAGATTACCAAAACTCCAAGTAAGAGCTGTATCATGTTCTCATGGTGAGCCCAGAACTGCTTCTGTGCAATTAGCACCGAGGGAGCCCATGAATAAACACCTTGGCCTCACTCACCTCAGCCCTTGGCGCTTCTGCTGTGGCCCCTCCTTGACAGAACTCTGCTGGAAGCTGAAGGGCAAGGATGGATTGTATCCTTCCCACCCATTAGCCTCCCCATTTTAGAACTGTCAGGTCAAGGAGTAGGAATAGCTCCCCAGCATAGCCCTGGGGACCTTATCAGTTTTCCTGAACCTGCCCCACCTTTGAAAATAGTCCCTAGGGGAGGTGCTACTGTTTCCTACCAGAACTTTGATAGCCTAATGGGGGAGGGGGGCGCGGATTTATCTAAGCAGAGAAAAAAACACACAAGGGGTCTAAAAATAAATATACCAAAATGCTAGCATTTTGGTGATTTGGGTTTTTCTTTTTCCTAAGTATATTTTCTAACCCTTCTACAATGAAGATGGAGTGTGTGTGTGTGTGTGTGTGTGTGTGTGTGTGTGTGCGCGCGTGCGCACATTACTTGCTCAGTCATGTCCAACTCTTTGCGACCCCATAGACTGTAGCCTACCAGGCTGTTCTGTCTGTGGAATTCTCCAGGCAAGAATACCAGACTGGGTAACCATCCTCTTCTCCAGTGGGTCTTCCTGACCCAGGTATCGAACCTGGGTTTCCCACATTACAGGTGCACTCCCTACCATCTGAGCCACCAGGGACCATGATGCAAAGATTCATCTTTTAATAATGCTAACTGTACACATAAAATCTGGATTCTTAATCAATTCATTCCCCACTAGACTGACATCATCCCTAACCCAGACTTCCTGCCTGATACCAGAGTTAGAAACACAAACCGATGGTGAAACTGGAAAAAAGAAGGGTAAAAAAGAAAAACAGGGAGAATTCAAAACAGAAATTGAGCAATGGTTTGCAAATAGTGAATTTATTATAGACAGGTTTATATGTAGCCTTGCTGAGACTCAGTGAAATGTAATCTCTCAAATAGGGCATGGCCAGGCTGTGAAGCTGGCATCCAGGCCTGTGAAAGGCAACAAGAAATCTTATGAAACCTAAACTGTGTATTAAGATAAGTTGCAACTTAGGTTTCATATATGTCAGAATAAATTTTGTCTTTTTAGATGAATGAAACTGCATCTCTATCTAGAATGCTCTAAGAAATAGGGAGCTAAGGCTTTACCTTGGCTGAAATTGAATTTTGAAGCTATCTGTATAAATGCTGTCTAGATTTGTTTATTAATCTACCCACATAGCTAATCACTGCTTGCAATTCAACCATTATCTTATGAAACCTAAACTGTGTATTAAGATAAGTTGCAACTTAGGTTTCATATATGTCAGAATAAATTTTGTCTTTTTAGATGAATGAAACTGCATCTCTATCTAGAATGCTCTAAGAAATAGGGAGCTAAGGCTTTACCTTGGCTGAAATTGAATTTTGAAGCTATCTGTATAAATGCTGTCTAGATTTGTTTATTAATCTACCCACATAGCTAATCACTGCTTGCAATTCAACCATCCATACTGTGAGGCTTGGGGGGAAATCTAGCTTTTGATAGATTTCAGGCAGGTCCTCATTTCAGTTCTTTTTTATTATTATATTTTTAAAAAAGAAAGATAATTGTTTTGCAATATTGTGTTCGTTTCTGTCATATGACATGAATCAGCCACAGCTGGACATATGTCCCCTCCCTCTTGAAACTCCCTCCCACTTCCCACCCCATCCCACCCCTTTAGGCTATCTCAGAGTATCAGGTTTGAGCTCCCTGAGCCACACAGCAAATTCCCACTGGCTGGCTGTGTTATATACGGTAACATACGTTTCAGTGTTACTCAGTTTGTCCCACTTTCTCCTCCCCCACCCCTCCATCCCTGGGTCCACAAGTCTGTTCTCTGTATCCGAGTCTCCACTGCTGCCCTGAAAATAGGTTCATCAATACCATTTTTCTAGATTCCATATATATGTGTGTTAATATTGGGTGCTCGTTTCAGTTCATGCTTCCCGGAATGTGACACAGCCTTTGGCCAGCCGCAGCACTGGCAACTGGCTTGGATTCAGGGGAAAGAGCGCCACCTACTGCAATGTTACTAACAGTTCACTGTGCCCTTCCCCCAGAGGCCTTCCACTTGGTCGTTTCAGATCGAGGAGCTTCTGAGAATTAACAGGATTTCAGCTGGGGGTTGAAGGGAAGGGAACCTACAGCCACAGACCAACGCTTAACTATATTAAAAATCCCAAGTCTTTGGCGAGAACATTCGTTACTAACATTGTAATGCTATTAGGCAGGGATAATGATTGATGGAAGTCATTTTACTAGGCAGTCAGATACACTGTCAATTTCTTGGAGTTTATATGAGAAATGACATCATCAGCCCAGTTCTCTGCTGAGGTGAGCAGAAGGATATAAAACCAGTAAATACAGCTATAAGCTTTTTGGCTCTTAACAGTAATCACTGGAGAAGGAAATGGTAACCCACTCTAGTATTCTTGCCTGGAAAATTTCATGGACAGAGGAGCCTGGGGGACTACAGTCCCTGAAATCCCATTTCTGCATATATATCCAGAGAAACCAAAATCACCACCTCAAAGAGATATCTGCACCTCATATTCACTGCATTGTTACTCAAAATACCCAAAATATGGGAAAAACTAAGGATCCCTCAGCAGATAAATGGGTTTTTTTTTTTAAAGTTGTGCTTAATGCATGTCTTTGTTGTTGTTGTTTTTATTTATTTTAACTGGAGGCTAATTACTTTACAGTATTGTGGTGGTTTTTGCCATACATTCACATGAATCAGCCATGGATATACATGTGTCCCCCATCCTGAACCCCCCTCCCATCTCCCTCCCCATCCCTTCCCTCAGGGGGTCATCTCAGTGCACCAGCCCTAAGTTTAAAGAAATCATCTCAAATGTAGCAATGAGAGATAAAGAGACGGAAATGATAAGAGAGACATAGGAGAGGTAAGAAGATTAAAAATACATCTCACTGGAATTCCACAAGGGGAGAAATTAGAGAATGAGGTAGAAGCAATGATCAAAATATGACTGACAGTTAAAATCATTAAATTTAAACTCATGTTCTACAATGACAGAAGTCCCACATAAGATATTTATCTTTGAGGATTAATACTGCTTCACCCAAATATCACTTTTGCTCAAAAAAAAAAAAACATTTATTTGTTTAGGACCACAGTAGATATTTGAATTTGTTTTCCAAGGTGCACAAAATTGGGGCAGAATCTTTTGTAGGTTTGCAACCTATTTTGAAGATACAATGGAATTTGTAACCTCTGTTCTCAAATATTTAGTGTCAGTGATTTATTATCAAAAAGAAAAAATTTTTGAATGTAGTATATATATATAATGACTAACAAATTGTGAAAACTGTTGAACATTATGGGTACTGGTCAGGATCTAGGCAGACAACAGACGGCATTCTCAAACTAGTACCAGAGAAAAGATTAATAAAGGGACTTTTTATTTACAAACATGAGAGCTGGGTTCAGGGAACTTAACAGGGGACACAGAAACTTTTTTTCTTTTAGTTGCTAAGTCATGTCTGACTCTTTTGCAACCGCAAGTACTATAGTCTGACAGTCCCGGGAGGTTCAGTGGTAAAGAATCTGCCTGCCGATGCAGGAGACGTGGGTTCAATCCCTAGGTTAGGAAGATCTCTTGGAGGAGGAAATGGCAACCCACTCTAGTATTTTTGCCTCAAAAAATCCCGTGGGCAGAGGGGCCTGAGTACCTTATAATCCATGGGGCCGCCAAGAGTTGAATACAACTGAGCTGAGCAACTAAGCATGCACACACAGAGAATCACAGAGCGCCTAGTAAGAGTAAGGAGTCTGAAGGGGTTGGGGGAGGGAGAGATTACCAAAACTCCAAGTAAGAGCTGTATCATGTTCTCATGGTGAGCCCAGAACTGCTTCTGTGCAATTAGCACCGAGGGAGCCCATGAATAAACACCTTGGCCTCACTCACCTCAGCCCTTGGCGCTTCTGCTGTGGCCCCTCCTTGACAGAACTCTGCTGGAAGCTGAAGGGCAAGGATGGATTGTATCCTTCCCACCCATTAGCCTCCCCATTTTAGAACTGTCAGGTCAAGGAGTAGGAATAGCTCCCCAGCATAGCCCTGGGGACCTTATCAGTTTTCCTGAACCTGCCCCACCTTTGAAAATAGTCCCTAGGGGAGGTGCTACTGTTTCCTACCAGAACTTTGATAGCCTAATGGGGGAGGGGGGCGCGGATTTATCTAAGCAGAGAAAAAAACACACAAGGGGTCTAAAAATAAATATACCAAAATGCTAGCATTTTGGTGATTTGGGTTTTTCTTTTTCCTAAGTATATTTTCTAACCCTTCTACAATGAAGATGGAGTGTGTGTGTGTGTGTGTGTGTGTGTGTGTGTGTGTGCGCGCGTGCGCACATTACTTGCTCAGTCATGTCCAACTCTTTGCGACCCCATAGACTGTAGCCTACCAGGCTGTTCTGTCTGTGGAATTCTCCAGGCAAGAATACCAGACTGGGTAACCATCCTCTTCTCCAGTGGGTCTTTCTGACCCAGGTATCGAACCTGGGTTTCCCACATTACAGGTGCACTCCCTACCATCTGAGCCACCAGGGACCATGATGCAAAGATTCATCTTTTAATAATGCTAACTGTACACATAAAATCTGGATTCTTAATCAATTCATTCCCCACTAGACTGACATCATCCCTAACCCAGACTTCCTGCCTGATACCAGAGTTAGAAACACAAACCGATGGTGAAACTGGAAAAAAGAAGGGTAAAAAAGAAAAACACGGAGAATTCAAAACAGAAATTGAGCAATGGTTTGCAAATAGTGAATTTATTATAGACAGGTTTATATGTAGCCTTGCTGAGACTCAGTGAAATGTAATCTCTCAAATAGGGCATGGCCAGGCTGTGAAGCTGGCATCCAGGCCTGTAAAAGGCAACAAGAAATCTTATGAAACCTAAACTGTGTATTAAGATAAGTTGCAACTTAGGTTTCATATATGTCAGAATAAATTTTGTCTTTTTAGATGAATGAAACTGCATCTCTATCTAGAATGCTCTAAGAAATAGGGAGCTAAGGCTTTACCTTGGCTGAAATTGAATTTTGAAGCTATCTGTATAAATGCTGTCTAGATTTGTTTATTAATCTACCCACATAGCTAATCACTACTTGCAATTCAACCATCCATACTGTGAGGCTTGGGGGGAAATCTAGCTTTTGATAGATTTCAGGCAGGTCCTCATTTCAGTTCTTTTTTATTATTATTTTATTTTTAAAAAAGAAAGATAATTGTTTTGCAATATTGTGTTCGTTTCTGTCATATGACATGAATCAGCCACAGCTGGACATATGTCCCCTCCCTCTTGAAACTCCCTCCCACTTCCCACCCCATCCCACCCCTTTAGGCTATCTCAGAGTATCAGGTTTGAGCTCCCTGAGCCACACAGCAAATTCCCACTGGCTGGCTGTGTTATATACGGTAACATACGTTTCAGTGTTACTCAGTTTGTCCCACTTTCTCCTCCCCCACCCCTCCATCCCTGGGTCCACAAGTCTGTTCTCTGTATCCGAGTCTCCACTGCTGCCCTGAAAATAGGTTCATCAATACCATTTTTCTAGATTCCATATATATGTGTGTTAATATTGGGTGCTCGTTTCAGTTCATGCTTCCCGGAATGTGACACAGCCTTTGGCCAGCAGCAGCACTGGCAACTGGCTTGGATTCAGGGGAAAGAGCGCCACCTACTGCAATGTTACTAACAGTTCACTGTGCCCTTCCCCCAGAGGCCTTCCACTTGGTCGTTTCAGATCGAGGAGCTTCTGAGAATTAACAGGATTTCAGCTGGGGGTTGAAGGGAAGGGAACCTACAGCCACAGACCAACGCTTAACTATATTAAAAATCCCAAGTCTTTGGCGAGAACATTCGTTACTAACATTGTAATGCTATTAGGCAGGGATAATGATTGATGGAAGTCATTTTACTAGGCAGTCAGATACACTGTCAATTTCTTGGAGTTTATATGAGAAATGACATCATCAGCCCAGTTCTCTGCTGAGGTGAGCAGAAGGATATAAAACCAGTAAATACAGCTATAAGCTTTTTGGCTCTTAACAGTAATCACTGGAGAAGGAAATGGTAACCCACTCTAGTATTCTTGCCTGGAAAATTTCATGGACAGAGGAGCCTGGGGGACTACAGTCCCTGAAATCCCATTTCTGCATATATATCCAGAGAAACCAAAATCACCACCTCAAAGAGATATCTGCACCTCATATTCACTGCATTGTTACTCAAAATACCCAAAATATGGGAAAAACTAAGGATCCCTCAGCAGATAAATGGGTTTTTTTTTTTAAAGTTGTGCTTAATGCATGTCTTTGTTGTTGTTGTTTTTATTTATTTTAACTGGAGGCTAATTACTTTACAGTATTGTGGTGGTTTTTGCCATACATTCACATGAATCAGCCATGGATATACATGTGTCCCCCATCCTGAACCCCCCTCCCATCTCCCTCCCCATCCCTTCCCTCAGGGGGTCATCTCAGTGCACCAGCCCTAAGTACCCTGTCTCATGCATTGAACCTGGACTGGTGATCTATTTCACATATGATAATATACCTGTTTCAATGCTATTTTCTCAAATCATCCCACCTTCACCTTCTCTCACAGAGTTCAAAAGTCTGTTCTTTACAGCTGTGTCTCTTTTGCTGTCTCACATATAGGGTCATCATTACCATCTTTCTAAATTCCATATATATGCGTTAGTATACTGTATTGGTGTTTTTCTTTCTGACTTACTTAGCTCTGTATAATAGACTCCAGTTTCATCCACCTCTTTAGAACTAATTCAAATGCATTCTCTTTAATAGCTGCATCATATTCCACTGTGTATATGTACCGCAGCTTTCTTATTGATCCGTCTGCCAATGCGCATCTAGGTTGCTTCCATGTCCTGGCTATTATAAACAGTGCTGTGATGAACATGGGGGTACACGTGTCTCTTTCAATTCTGGTTTCCTCGGTGAGATGAATGGATTTTAAAATGTACATATACACAATGGAATATTATTCATCCTCAAAAAAGAAGGAAATCCTGCCGTTTGTGACAGCATGGATGAACCTGAAGGACAATACACTAAGTGAAACGTCAGGTGGAAAAAGACAAATATTGTATGCCATTTCTTATATGTGGACATGTTGACCCAGGGATCGAACCTGCACATCTCTTGCATCTCCTGCACTGGCAGGCAAATCCCTTACTACTAGCGCCTCCTGGGAAGCCTATATGTGGACACTTTTTTTTTTTTTTTTTCCCCCACAAAGTCAAACTCATAGAATGTGGTTGCCAGGAGCCGAGGAAGCGAAGGAAATGGAGAAAAGTTGGTCGAAGGGTACCAAGCTTCAGTTACACAATTCTGAGGCTGCTGTCACAGCATGGTGATTACAGCTAATAATACTTCTTGTATATTGAAATTCACTAAGACCATAGATCATGGGACTCTTCACAATATTTGCATATGTCAAATCATCATGCTGTACACTTTAAGTATATTATTTTATTTGTCAATTATATCCCAATAAAGCTAGGGGAAAAAAAAAAGAGTCCCCCAGTCTTTCTTCCTACTTGATGAATTCCTAAAAAAGCTAGAGGAGTTTCATCTTCAATGGCTGTGCCCTTGAGTCTATGACGGTTCCCTGGCTGTGTTACTTTTCTCATCAGATCCTCTTTATTATAGAGCTGAAAACTCAGGGTTGGGGTTGGAGGGAATATCTCGGTACCTCCACAGAACAAGTTAATGTATATCATAAGTAATTATAAGAATGCCAGATCCCCACATTTCATTGCTTTCTAGTTCATTCTTCCTACCCAGTTGAGTCACCTCACCTCTCACTTTTACCCATTCATTTTTTTGGGTTTTCCAGCCGTCTGTGTTGAATTCTACCATCTGGCTGTCTTAAAGCGATAACCCAGTAGCTGGGTTTTTTGGATTTTGAACAGAGTGAGGTATTCTATTATTTCAGCAAAGTTTTAGTCCTACAAATTGGCAGTATGCTTGCAATGCTTTTCAACTCGTCTTTGAGTCTTACCTGAGGATTAGACTTTGAAGAGTCTGTCAGACATACTGAGTGAATCCCTAGGGTGGCTCAGTGCCTCCACCCCCTCTACAGTCCACGTCTGGATCATTAGAGAGAGAACCACACACACACACACACCCACACACCCACACGCGCGCGCGCACGCACACGCACTGTGGCGGAGCGACGAGGTATAAAGGCAAGAGTCTCCACTTTCTGTGGTGCTTTGTAGTCCTTCAGTGAGTCCCATTTCCGTTCCTTACTTCAACAATTTCTAAGCTTTCTCTCCCTTTTTAAGTCCCCTGTCTCACCATCACCCTGCCTCCTGGGCAGAGACAGAAATAAGGATGTTAGGAAAAAAACCCTTTCATTCTCTACCTAATCTTCACCTTTTTGCCTCCACTCTTTTTTTTTTAATCTTTTGAATTACTTTCTCTTTTTTAATTTTTAATTGAAGTATAGTTGATTTACAATGTTGTGTTAGTTTCACTGTACAACAAAGTGATTTAGATACATATACCTTTCACAGATTCTTTACCATTATGGAAGATATTGAAGATAGTTTCCTGTGCTATAAAGTAGGATAAATTAGGCATTTGGGGTTAACAGAGACGCACTACAGTACATAAAATAGATAAATAACAAGATTCATCTCCACTCTTAACCACACCTCTGTTTCCATCATGGGTTTTTCCTCTTGTCCAGGATTAATCTTTCCATCCATCCCAATCTTTCCCATTTCCTCAAGGAACTTACCCTGTCAAGGAGGGAGGGAGGGAGGGAGGGAAAGAAGGAGGAAATGAAAAGAAAAGAAAAGAAATGTAAAGGGAAGGGAAGAGAAAAGAAGGGGAAATTCTCTGGAGACAGCATCCCTCTGATTCTCATCAGTCTCTTTCCTCACCCCACAGACACCTCCCAGAGGAGCGTCCTCTGTACCTTGTCTCTCCACTTTCTCACCATCTCTCCTTTCATCAGTTCAACACAGTCTGGATTCAGCTGTCACCACTTCACTGAAGCCCAACTGAAGCATATTTGTGCCATTGTATGTGCAGTATATCGCACATGCCTGGCACAGGTAAAGCTCATTATTAAACTTCTTCGGCCAATGTCTCTGCTAACTGGGAAACCAGATGGGAGTTTTCCAGTTCTTCCTCTCCAGCTCATGGCTTTTCTCCATCAGCTATGGCTCCTTCTCTGGCATCTGCCCCACTGACTCCCTGGTCCTTTCTCTCTCCTGGAGTTGCTCCTCCCTCTGAAAATTCCTTATGTCTCCTTTTCAGGCTACTGTTCCCTGATGCCTTAAATTATGACTTGAGACTTCATCTCTTGGCTGTATACTCTTGCTAGATCCATCTAGCAACTCCCATGAAAGCAACTACCATCTATATGATCATAAAGATAATCAGGTGCAGTGATGACTAACACATCTATCCCTGCACCCCAGAGCTTTACCATTTTCATTCATATGATAAAGACATAAAGAATTCCTGCTACATGCCAGTTGTATGGCCCTCCCTACTAGGTGTCTCCACTGGTATCTCCACAGGCATCTAAACTCAGCATGTCCAAAACTGAAATTCTCTCTCTAAACACACACATACACACACACACACACACACACACACACACACACATATTATTCCCCCTTCTCTAGTTCCTATTTAAGTAAATGACACCACCCAACCAACAAGTCAGCCAAGTGAGAAACTTGCTTTCCACCCAGTCCCACATCCAAACAGTCACCACGTCCTGTGGATTCTACCTACTAAATTGTCTAGAATCACTCCCTTCCTCTCCAGCCCACGGACCTTGCCTCAGTTCACACTTCATTCTTTCTCATCTGAGTTGCTGCAACAGTGTCTTAACTGGCCTCAAATTTTAGTCTCAGTCTCTGCCAAGCCATTCTCCACACTGGCCTTTCTACAACATAACCTAATAATAGCATTTCTCTGTCTAAAACAATTCAGTGGATCTCACTGCCTCAGGATAAAATCTAAACCCACCTAAGTGCCAGTGATCTGACTCCCACCCGCCCTAAGGTGTCACATCTCAATATCACTCTCCCACGTCTGTCCATGCCTCTGGTTCCCACCCTCTCTCACTCACTGGTGACTCTACACACTGGTGCGTCTGCTCAGACTCTCTTCCTCTTCCCTCATCCTCTTCCCTGTCTGTCCAAGTTTGCTCACATTTCCAGACTCAGATCAACTGTCCTCTCCTCTGGGATATTTTCTCTGCCCTTCGCCTCACATCCTCAGTCAGAATTAAGTGCTGCTTTCTCGGGAATCCCAAAGCACTCTGTACTTCCCTCTACCTTATAACTTATAACATTTTTGTAATTAATTATTACAGGTTCATATCTTCTATATTTTAAGCTCCATTGTAAGCTCCCCAAAGCCAAGGATCACTGATACTCACTATCAAGAGCACTTATCACAGTGCCTGAAACAGTGTCTACAGAATTGGCAGCGTCTACTGCCAATAAGTATCTACTGAATAGATGTTTATAGAGTGAAAGAGGGTAGGCCAGACGGTAAAGAATCCGCCTGCAATGCAAGAGGCCCAGATTCAGTCCCTAAGTGGGAGAAGGGAATGTCTTTCACTCCGGTGTTCTTGCCTGGAGAATCCCATGGACAGATGAGCCTGGTGGGCTAGAGTCCATGGAGTGGCAAAGAATCAGACACAAGTGAGCAACTAACACTTTTCACTTTCACCAGCAGTGGCATCACTGAAGTCATATTAACAATATTAATTCAAGGCCAATGAATGAATCTAGTCCTGACTTTTAATGCTAGATCTCAGACTCTATAAATATATATAAACACAGATACACACGCACACAGAAATGTGTGCAGGACTCATTCAGCCTGCAGGAGCTCTCTGTTTCACGTGACCTCACCAGAACCTCCATCAATCACTGCTACCACTTTCAGGCAGCTCCACCGATGCCCCAAGTCTTCATGATGGTGGTTCGTAGCAAAGGAGGAGAGGAGGAGACCAGAGAAAGCTGATATCCTCTGTTAAAGGTGCCCCAAAATACTATAGCTTGTGCCACCATTTCATTACACATCTGTGGGTCAATCATCTTTTTATCACTAATTTGCACACCCCTGCTCCATGTGGGGCCCCAGGTAGGAGCAGTAGAGGTTGAGGTCTCAGAGAAATGAGTGATGGACACTGAGTTGGCACAGTCACTTTTCCTTCCCAACCATTATAGCTCCTTACAGAGGAAGCTCATCTCTCCCTCTGCCCTGCCTCAGTGGTTTACCAGGGATGGTTGATTCTCATCTACCCAACAGGAACAACTGTCCTCATCACAGCACACAACAGACACCCAGCTGGCACTGGGCACAAACAGTCAAAAGGCAACTGCCGCCATGGAGGCAACAGGGCACTGAGGTGAGAAGGCGAGCACTGGCGCTGGGCCACCTGGATTCACATCCTGGCTTTGCCACTTTCCAGCCTGTGCGACACTGAGCAAGACACTTCACCTCTCTGTACCTCAGTTTCTCCATTTGTAAACTGGTGATCATATAGTATTTTACTTCATAGGATCATTATAATGAACAAATTAATTCATGTTAAACACCACTGCCTGGCACATAGCAAGTACTCTATAAAACTTACCAGCTACCATTTCAGTCCAGTGGGAGATAGGCAATAAAATAAACAGGCAAATAAGCCAAATAATTACTGCCCATAATATGCACTAAGAAGGAAATAAGTAGGAGAGCATAACAGAGAGGAGCCAGAGAAGACTCTCCAGAGAGGTAACTTAAGCTGAGACCTGAAGGCTGAGCGGAGCCAGCCACACAAATAACCAGAAGAAAATTCCTGGCACAGGACAGAAGAAACAGCAGTGCAGAATCCCTAAGATGGAGAGGAATGTGGTGAAATGTGCATGCGTCTCATTTGTGTCCGACTTTGTGACCCGATGGACTGCGGCCCACCAGGCACCTCCATCCATGAGATTTTCCAGGAAAGAACACTGGAGTGGGTTTCCATTTCCTCCTCCAAGGAATCTTCCTGACGCAAGGATCAAACTCATGTCTCCTGTGTCTCCTTCATTGCAGATGGATTCTCTACCACTAAGCCATTGGGGTAAGCCCTGGAATTTGGTGAATCCTGACACTAAAAAAGGGCCAGCGAGCTGAGCAGAGAGAGCCAGGCAGCAGAACAGTGTGGGAAGAGAGAGGGAAGGTCCCACTGTGTAGTGTCTGATGGGCTGGAGTAAAAAATTCCCATTTTATCCTCTGTTACATGGAAAGCCATTGGAGGATTCAAACCAGGGAATGACATTATCTTATCTACGTCTTTGAAGATAACCGTGACTAAGGACTTCCCTGGTGGCTCAGACAGTAAAGTGTCTGCCTACAATGTGGGAGACCTGGGTTCAATCCCTGGGTTGGGAAGATCTCCTGAAGAAGGAAATGGTAACCCACTCCAGTACTCTTGCCTGGAAAATTCCATGGACAGAGAACTCTGGTAGTCTACAGTCCATGGGGTCGCAAAGAGTCGGACATGACTGAGCAACTTCACTTTCACTTTCAAGGAGCTTAAAGGTAAGCAACAGTAGATACAGGAAGATATTTAGGAGGCTACTGTGCTTTTCTAGGATAGGAATGGTGATGGCAGTGGAGACAGAATAAATAAATGATATAGAGTGTTATCGGCAAAGAAAACGCAGTGGTCTCTACAACAGGGCAGAACCAACTGAGGCATTAAAGGCTGAAAGAAGGTGAAGTGCCCACTATAACCTGAAAGGAAGCAAGGCCTCTATTTGTAAACATAGCTTTCCATGGAAGGCAAACCATCACTGTTGTCTACAACACAAAGCAATGATTTACGGCAAGGCTGCATGAGGAATAGCTCTGCGGTTGGTGGAAATGACTTTATCCCAGGATAGAGGCCTAGACATCTCCTTTTCTTCCTGATTCATGTCTCTGCAACCAGTTTCTTAAGTTATCAAAACTACTTGAATAACTCTTCTAAATAATAAAAAATAAAACAAAATAAGTATTAACTGTTAAAAAATGAAGGAATTAACAGACAAGTCTGTAGTCATTTACGAAGCAGTAGGTTCATATTTGATAAGTTATGTGTGTGTTGTAGTAGTTTGTAGGCCTTTCCATTGTAAAAAGAGACAGCATATTTATGTATATTTTCTATAAGTTTAAATGTAATTTTATTTTAAATGATTAAATTGATTTAATAATTTACTTTTCTTTGTAAATATCGAGGACCATGTACATGGCTGCTTTGGGGTTTATTTTAAAATAATGGATTTTTTTTCTGGCTGTGCTGCTTAGCCTGTGGGATCTCTGGGCCCCACTCAGGGACAGAACCCAGGCATGGCAGTGAGAGCACCAAGTCCTAATCAATGGACCACCAGGGAATTCCCTACATGGTCATTCTTTATGTTACACTCTTAGAATGTAAGCCCAAAGAGGGAAATGAAATTTCCTTCATGAGAACTTTTAGGAAACCACTCTGGCAAAAATGGGGCCTACCTCTGGTCTCTATGTTCTCCTGGTCAGAGTCACATAGCAGAAAATTTTAAGCCATTGTTTAGTATCTTCTTCTCTCTGTTCCCAAATAATCGAGGCTTTCTCTCACAATCTCTTTTGTCACTTAACAAGTAGGGCCCATCTAAGAAAAGTATTACCAAAACATTGCAAGTAAAACAAAAACCATCAAATCAAACCAACATTTATCAAATAACTAATACTTGAACTCCCTTCTCTGTATATTCCCAACTCCATTATTTCATTCCATTATTTTCTAAAAAATAATGTTCATATAAAATTGGGCCACATAAGAGAGTAAATGGTTTCTTAAAGAGAGTAGAAGAAAGGTATGTGCCCTGTGCTTAGTCAGCTCAATCATTTCCAACTCTTTGCCACCCCATGGGCTATAGCCCCACCCATGGATCCAACTCCCCCCAACCCCCTACCCCTGCCCCTGTCTCTTGTGTTTCCTGCATTGGTAGGTGAATTCTTTACCACTGTACCACCTGGGAAGCCTTGAAAAGAGGTATAGTCAAAGAGAAATAAAGGGAAATAGAAACCCATCCAAACAAGGCCATTGGCTCTCTGTCTACTTCTCTCAGGGTAGTTCTGAAGATAAAAACTTAAGGAATAAACATTTGTTGAGTGTATAAATTTGGGGAACAGTAAGTTAATGTGAAAGGTAATGACATTCTTATGAAGGTCACATTTCTTACCATCCAGAGACTAGGCCAATTCAGCAAATAAAGGAGTGACACAATGAAGAGAATAAGCAGAGCCAGCACTGGGAGAAAGGACAGAACTTGTGGGAAGTCACGTCAATTTTCATTTGCTCAGTCAGCGCACAGATGAAGACTAGCAGGTGGGAAGCCAGCCAAGGGACTCAAGGTTAAAATGTATACTTTGAGTTAAATATTATGCAAACAATAATTCACAGGTACTTGGCTGTTTTACAATGCCTGAACTGGAAGTTTCTCAAATCGTTGCTGAACTAAGGGGAGCCATGAGACAAGCAGCAAAGAGACTGTATGTCTCCAAAATGGTCATCCGTCACATCTATGTGTGGAGGAAGATCTGCTTCTTTGCTGGCTGAGTTGATGCTGAAGGATCCTTTTCACCCATTGAGTCCATATCCAAGATGGCAGCCCTGACTGCCTAAGACACTGATTCCTACAGCCAGGCTGGGACCTGGCCAAAAGTGCATGGAAATCATCAAAGATCAATGAAAGCAGATGCAAAATGGCTATTTTTAAATGGGGCACATCATATTTGAAAGTCAATAAAAAAAGCCTGGTTAGAGAGGAGAGTAGTAGGGTAGAGGCACTGTGGTTGTTCAGTCACCAAGGCATGTCTGACTCTTGGTGACCCCATGGACTGCAACAGGCCAGGCCTCCCTGTTTCTCACCATCTCCTGGAGCTTGCTCAAGTTCATGTCCATTTAATCAGTGATGATGCCATCCAATCATCTCATCCTCTTTGTCCTCTTCTCCTCCTGCCTTCAATCTTTCCCAGCATCAAGGTCTTTTCCAATGAGTTGGCTCTTCTCATCAGGTGGCCAAAGTATGGGACCTTCAGCTTCAGCATCAGACATTCCAAAGAGTATTCAGGGTTGATTTCTTTTAGGATTGACTGATCTGATCTCCTTGCTGTCCAAGGGACTCTCAAGAATCTCCAGCACTAGAATTTGAAAGAGGTATCACACTGTTACAAATCCCAACAGAATAACAGGATGCCCTTCGCACAAAAAGTTTAAAGAAAGACCCAACTGGTCTCCCTTCCTCTTTCTTCTGTGTCCCTGAAATCTATTCTCAACATAGAATCCAAATAATTCTTAAATACAAGGCAGGTAATGTCCACCATCTCATTTAAACCTACAAACAACTTCGGATCTCATTCAGAGTAATGGATAAATAAATACTCCAGGGCCCCATGTGACGCTACATGATGAGAACTAGAACTGAAGACTTCATGGGACATTTCCCTTTTCGGTTTCCTGTTTCCAGTATTGCCTTGCACGTTGGGGTAAATCCCCCCATGGTAGGATACTTGGTAGGAGGCAAGGCCTACAGCAGTGGAGGAGGGCGTTTCCTGTCCCCACTCTCTAACCATCACATGACCCAGGCTAGGCCAGTCCAGTCTGTGTTTTTGTATCACACCCTCAATATTTAAAGACAGAAACTGTTTGCAATAATGAGCTTTCCTCGTGGCTCAGATGGTAAAGAATCTGCTTATAATGTGGGAGCTCTGGGTTTGATCCCTGAGTTGGGAAGATCCCCTGGGGAAGAGGGCATGACAACCCACACCAGTATTCTTGCCTGGAGAATCCCTGTGGACAGAGGAGCCTGGCAGGCTATAGTCCATGGGTTCACAAAGAGTCAGATATGACTGAGCGACTAAGCACACATTTATAATAATGGAATCAATGATGCAGCAGCTGTCATATTGCATATGGGGACAGCAGTACTACCAACAGCAAGTTGTGTATCTTCAGTGGTACCCACAGGAGCATCCCAACCAGACCACTCATGTATATGACCTTGGCAGCATACCCACTCCAGTGTTCTTGCCTGGAGAACCCCAGGGACAGGGGAGCCTGGTGGGCTGCCGTGTATGGGTCACACAGAGTCAGACATGACTGAAGTGACTTAGCAGCTTAGCAGCAGCAAGCTTTCTTTGGATCCTGCCCATTTTCTGATTATGGTTCTATACCTTCTCCTTTGATTCTGAGGGTTACTATGGCCTTCCAACAAATTCCTTTCCTGCTTAGATTAGCCAGAGTCATTTTCTGTTGTTTACAAATAAGAGTCATGACCAGTAAGATGAGTTTTGTTGCACGTTGATAAATCTCTGAATAAGGAAAGGAAGGCCTAGAGTCTAGTAGGCTGCAGGGAGCCAAACTGCCCTTCACAATAAAGTGGACAGAACTGAGTTCCTTGGGACATCAAAAGGGGGTAGCCTGGCATGGAATCTTGAAGGAAAGAGAGAAATCTGATTAGTAGGGCTGAGGACCCAATAGAAGGAAAGGATCAGGAAAGAAAGTCACAATGAGTGGAATTTCCCTGGTAGTCCAGTAGTTAAGAATCCACCTTCCAATGCAGGGGACATGGGTTTGATCCCTGGTCAGGGAACTAAGATCTCACATGCCACAGGGCAGCTAAGCCCATGCACTACAACTAGAGAGCCTGAGCGCAGCAACAAAGATGCAGTGCAGCCAAAAAAATATAACAATAATAAGCACAGGATAGGCAAGGGAAACTGCAATGATAAAGAACTACTTTATCAAGAAAGCTTGATCTAAACAGCCTCACTGTGTAGACTCCCACCTCCTTCTTTGAATCTGATCTACACATAGCACCTTTTCTTCCTGGAACTGCTCTTGTGAGATTTGCAGTTTCAGAGCCTCAGATGAGATGTCATTTGCTGCAGCTGAACTTTTTTTTTTTTTTAAGATAAAACCTAAATAAATCTGACAACTTTTTTAAAAAACTGGAATATGATGCATGTCTTATGCTTCTACAGGACCATAGATGACTTTTGTTGTTTGAGTAATTACTGTATTACATTGCTTGCTGGCTGATATTCAGAGATCAATGAACTGAACATGAAACTTTGGAACAATCAACAGAGAATGCTCTACTGATGATGTTTATGAGGTGAGTAGTCACAGAAATTCCATAAATCTCACATGGAGGTCTGTATTATTCAAGTCTCCCCTCCTGGATTCCTCTCCATCCCCATCCATGTCGCCCTCTTTTTTTTCCTAAACTCTTCTCCATGTCCCTCTCTCCCTCAGCCTGTGCATGTCTGTCTGCATCTGTTTCTGCTTTGTCAATTCCTCATCTCACATTCAAAAAGGGTTTACTGTGCTTCATGAATATGCATACAATACAATAAGATAACACAGATTCAAGTAGTATAGGGGGAAAAGGAAAGGAAAAACACAAAGTAGGGTCAGAAATGAGACTAGTAAGAAAATTCAGACTATGAAACCCTACTCACAAGCTACAGGTGCCATAAATTTTCTCTATGCTCTCTGGCAGTCATTCCAAAGATGGAAATACAATTCAGTGGCCGTAAGATAAAATTATACCAATTGCTCAAGCTTCCTAAATCTGCATAGTCACATAATTTAGGAGAATGATGCATCACAATGACACAATTTGTCAGAAAATTCCTCCGCCTCACAAATGGCCCTGTCACACTTAATAAGCAGAAATCACTGGCAGGGAGTTCACTCACCTTGCCTGGTTGGAAGAGCTGGTTTCCCGGTGTGGTTGACGGGAGTATTACTTCACACAGCAAGTAATAAATTTGTGGAATTCATTACCCCCAGGAGAAGGTGCAGGCAGGAAATAGAAATGGATTCAAGAAGGGTTGGTCACATTTATAAATAGTGAAGCCATAAATGGCTCTTACTTTGTTTGCATCTAATAATATTTCATATCGTGACCAACCCCACCCCCATACCAGCTAAAGTACACCCTTACAGCTCCTTACCCCCTCTCTCCAGTGAGATTTCTGATGATATATATAACATAATATATGCTTATGTCTAGAAATATTATATTTTTTATTCTTTGTTAGTAGAAGTATATTTCAAATTTCAGTGACTTTATTTGATATGGATAAGATGCTTTAACCATCTTTACATTTTCAGTGTATTTTATAGCTCTATGCAGCACATAACTAAATTAATAATTTCAATGCTGCAGTTCCAACTTATATCCTGATTTAGAACAAATTCATTAGGCTTTGACAACCCAACTGAAGTAAACCTGGCCCTGGGAGTATTTTGGAAACTTTGTTATTGCTCAAGGCCCAAAGAGGAGTGAGGAAGGTAACTGGGATGGACTGAGTTTGAGCACACTTTGCCTGGGCCTGGGAAGATAGGGTCCTGTTGTTTTCTGGAGCAGCTGGCACCTCTCTATCCTATGATCCTGCCTGCCTGAAAGAGGGGAGATGCCTGGTCAGTGTTTGCAGGGAACCAGCATGCTTGCTGCTGGCCTCCCTTCAGGGGTCACCCATCAAACAAATGTGGCCCTTCTAGGAATCAGGCCCTCATCAGACAGAGCTGGGCATTGGATATCGGCTCAAAACCTCTGAGTATAACAATGAGACAGGACTCTGCTGAGCTTCAGGTCACCTACTTCTCTTCAATTTGGGGGAAATTCTGGAGAATCTACCCAGTCTCTGAATGGCTGGGGAAAAGTAGAAAGAAGCCACTAGACTCTCTTGCAGGGGGAAAAAGGAACTTCTGGACACCCTGAAAAGGAATTGATATCATGATGTCTCGTTTATAACAGGAAGCACTGAGGCTCATGTGAGTGGTGTTTTGGGGCCCTTTGAATTCCAGGAGTTATTTTTTAGAATGATTTTACAGGTGAGAATGAAGTAGCCATCAATATCTGCTCTTTGACATGTTGGGACTTTTGATAACTGTTATTACCAACCCAGTAGAAGCAGGTATCGTGACCTAGATACAAGCCAAGAAAAAGAGCCAGGATGCCCTCCTGGTATATCTTTCCCAAAACTCCACCGAGGCTTGCTCTAAACAGCACCTTGATCAAACTGCTTACATTCTCTGTATCTTCTTCCTCACTCATAAATTCAGGCAGTTACACTAGGTCAATGGTTAGTATATTATCAACACAATGAATATGAGTTTGAGCAAACTCCCAGAGACAGCGAAGGACAGAGAAGCCTGGCGTGCTGCAGTCCATGGGATCACATCGAGTTGGACACAACTTAGCAACTGAACAAAAACAACACTAGGTTATGTTGAAGGTCACTTTCAGTTCCAACTCCTATCGCTCCTTCCTGGGCTTATGGTTCTATTGGATAAACAGCAGTGCGAAGTCCCCTGCTAACGGTGCTCCTGCCAACTACCAGCTAAACTCACATGATGCTCCTGACTTTCCTCCTGGTGTTCCTATCACCAGAATATTGCTGATCAGCTGTAACACACTCATATTTGTACTAAGCAAAAACTGTTTGAAGGTTTTCAGAGACCCACTAGCAGAGAATTGGGAAAGCAAACACAAGCTACCTTCTCTTTAAAATGAAGATGAAAAGGACACTTATCTCAGTGTATTGTAAAGATCAAATGAAATATTTAGCCGCCACGGTGTCCTGTGTACACAGTATTATGAATACTATGGTGTGTGTACTGGGAGGTGGCCAACATTGTCCCTGCACAGAAGAAACTAAGGTTCAGAGAAATGAAGAAAATTCTCCAAGTTGACATAATCAGGAAGCAGTAGGATTGGTTTCCAAACACACAAATATTTGACCCCAGAATTAACGCTGTTAACCAGCAGAATGAGTTGTTTGGCTTTGCAGCGGTCAATGTGTGTGGGCTCTGGGGTCAGACAGGAAGAGATTTAAAAGCTGACTTTACCACTCACCCAGGGTGACTCCAGACAGCCTAACTGATTTTGCTGAGTCTTAGTTTCCTCATCTGAGACGATTAAGTGAGATTATATGTACAAAGCACCCTACACTTGGTGGGCCTCCAGCAGGTGGTTTTTGTCTTGTGTTTGTTATGTCCCGAAAGCAGACCCTGAGAAGAGGCTTTGGAAGCAGCAGTTTATTGGGAGGTGATCCTCAGAAGTACAAATGACGAAGTAGGGAATGTGTGATGGGGAAGGAACAAGAGTCAGTGAAGGGTATGGTATTGGCCAGCTAACCACGTGAGACACTGGGGCCCAACCATCTAGACCACCTGAGAAAATGTGTGGAAGCCAGCTCAGAGTTATCCCACTAAGGCAGCAGTTCTCAAATGTGTAGCATCTCTTGGAGGGCTTGTTAACACCAATGATGGGGCTCCATTCCCAGTTTCCCACTGAGAAGGTCTAGGGTGGCCCAAGAGTCTGCATCCCTAACAAGTTCCCAGGTGACACTGAGGTTGCTGGTCTAAAGGCCACATTCTGAGGACCACTGCACTGAAAGATGGGAGGCTGGGACATGGAGACACTGACTTGCTCCCTAGGGACTGAGACGCTCCACTGTTCGACTATGAAACTTCCACAGACATGTTTCCAGGTTGATCTACAGTGGTGAAGCAAATCTGAGCAGCACCTAAGCAAGTTTTCAGGTAGCACAAAAAAGAGACAGGAGCTCAGCGGTAGGAAGCAACTGTTTGTCACAGGAGCTGATGAACCCAGGTTTATCAGCAGTATCTTCTCTACTCTCTCTTCCCCATTGCTGTTGCTTTTGTGACCATTATTAGTCTCCAGTGTGAAGGGCTATAGTCTCAAGGTCATGGGTAGAGAAATCTCCAAAGTGGAAAACACCCTCAGCCTGAGGCTGATAGCAGCCATGAAGGACTCTTGCGGGTCAGCAATTTCTTCAGTGAATCAAAAGAATGAGGAGGAGAGGAATGGAGCCAAAATCAGAGCAGCCAACAGTGACTCTGCAGTGATCAGCAGACCCACCGCAACCCAGCGCAAACTTCTGACCCCACCAAGGCACTTCCAAGTCTGCAAAGATAACGAATTTTACATGTAAACCGTGTCGGGCGCAGAGCTCTCTCACATATTCCTTGTGCCCTGTGGAGAAAATGGCTAACTCTGGTGATAAAAATGGGACTGCTCCATTATTCTGTTCCGCATATACATTTAATTGTCAGCATTGCAATAGCTTTAACTGCAAATAAGCACAATCTCATTGCCCATCAATTGTTTGATGGGAGGAAAACAGGCAATTTGGAGATGGTTTTGAGATGAGAAACATCATTATTATCTTTTTGTATGAGGTTTTGTTTTCATTCTTCCCATCTCTCATCCTCTCCTCAGTGATTATATTTTTCTACAAATTCAATATCAAAATACTACAGCCAATACAAGATTTTCAAGCAGTTCTCTGAGTCCTGAGGGGGGGGGGGGGTTCATTTACTAATTCCAGACATCTATAGTATTTTTATATATAATTTTTTTTTCTTTTCTCAAAACACTTTAATACCTCTTCATCCCTTCATCTTCATAACAGTGCCTGGGGCTTAGAGAGTTAGCAAAAACATATTTGCAAATGAGGAAACTGAGGTACAGAACTGCAAATTGAGCTGCCCAGGAACTGACAAGCAGTAATACAGCCTATTCCCAATAATCTGCAGAGTATCGTGTTCAATTTACCTCATGTGGCTAGAAAATCTTTGGACATATTAATCAGTAAATGTAGAGAATTCCCCATAGTTCCTTTCCTCTTTAATCAAGCTAATAGCGTAGCTCTCTGTTCAGCACCTCAGGGAAGGTATGTGGTTCAAAACCTAAAATTAGCCCTGGACAATTCCAGGAGTTTCTAGAAGAAGTAGGAAGAAAAGTGGAAGAGCAGAGATGGGGTGCTGGAAAAGTGCAGCAGAGACTGGAGAGGATGGAGAAACATGGAAGGGGACCAGAGAAGGACTCTCTGAGATTCGGGGGGAGAGGGCTGTGTCCAGACCATCAGACACTCAGACTCCCCGCTTCCTGGCACTGAAACCAAAAAGGAGGTCAGAGCCTAAGAGGAAGCGCTGTGCTAGGTTCACATCCTGGACTCTGCAAGGAATTTCAGGGCCCTGGCATATCCAGGAAGTAAGAGTGTCCCAACACCCAAAAGGATCATGAGGACAGACACATTAGAAGTCTCAACTGAAAGATGATACCAGTCACTGAGATTCTCCCCCAGCTGTCACCATGTCCCCCACTTGGCACTGAGTAATACCTGGATCATGGACCCAAGTCCATGAGGCAGAGGCTGGGAGTTGGGGTGCTTGTAAAAGGGGGAATCCTCAGAATGGCTATCACTTTTCTATCAGAGGAAAAGTGACTCTGAATTATAGGATATAAAGTGATATTTCACACAGCTGGGTTTGGGACTGAGTGTTAAGCCTGCTATATTTGTTTTATGTTGGGCTGCACCCTACAGGCCAATAAGCTCTGCACTTTCCCAGCTGAAAGACCAAGGAAAGAGCCTGAAGTCGGTAACAGAGACATTAATAGTTTAACGGATGGAGCAGCTTACATATCTGGAGCAGAGTCCTGGAGCAACACCGCACTGGGTACAGATGACAGCAGGCAGGACATGGTGGCAGTCTTCACTCCCAGGGAGAGAGGGAGAGCACTCGATATAGAGGAGCTGATGTCAGACGGGCTGGTCAGTTACCAGGGAAATCAGTAGAAGGGCACACCTCCTGCACCCCTTTGATAAGAACAATCACAAGCTGGGGCCTGAAGTGTCTATAAAGGTCGTTCATGTGAGTAGGGTGTAGATGAAACAGGCACTCGTCAGGCTTGGGGTATACACAGAGCAAGAGAACAGCTATCTGGAGTGCCATGACCATACATTTTAGTACAAGCAACATTCTTGAACCAGAGAGAGCCTTAGGTAAAAGAAGTGAAAATTTCTCTAGATGCTTCCATCTTAAAATGTTAGTGTCCCTCCAGGCTTTTCCTCTGCCTCCTGGGGCTCCAGGGCTGCATCTTCCTGGATGCTTGCTCAAGACACACTCTCCACCACCACCATCAACACACCACCCCAGCATACCAACTAGATCATCTAATAATTTCACCCAACCCCTAAGAGCTATAACACCCAAAGCACAACTTCCCTCAGCAACAACCCTGAGAAATTAATAATCTCAAAATTAATTAATTAATCTCAAATAAGGCTATTGAAATAGGGAGTAGATAGCGTACATGCTTAGTTGCTCAGTCATGTCTGACTCTCTGCAGCCCCGTGGATTATAGCCTGCCAGGCTCCTCTGTCCATGGAATTTTCTAGGAATGAATACTGGAGTGGGTTGCCATTTCTTACTCCAGGGCATCTTCCCAACCCCAGGATCAAACTTGTATCTCTTACGTTTCCTACATTGGAAGGCGGATTCTTTACCACTAGCGCAACCTGGGAAGCCCCAGGGATCTAGATGCACATATCTAAACAGAAAGATAGAAACAGAGTTGATCCATGAGCTTCTTGGGCTTCCCAGATGGCACTAGTGGTAAAGAACCCACCTGTCAATGCCGGAGACATAAGAAAGGCCAAGTTCAATTCCTGGGTCTGGACGATGCCCTGGAGGAGGGCATGGAAACCCACTCAGGGATTCTTGCCTGGAGAATCTCACAGAGGAGTCTGGCAGGGTACAGTCCATAAAGTTGCAAAGAGTCAGACACAATTGAGTGACTGACACTTTTACTTTCATGAGCTTCTTATGATTACCAAAATGGACATGGGTTTGAATACTGTCACCGCAGCACAAAAAGAGTACTTTCAAAATCAGGGCATAGACATTAGGGTGCTGCAGACACATGATCCACGCAGGATCAAGTGTTCAGAACCACTGCATCGTAACTCACAAAAGGCTTTGGAACTCAGGAGAGCAAGGAAGATTCCATGCCTACCATTTGCACTGTGTGAGTTGGGACAAGGACCACAAGTCACTTTTATCTCACAGGATGATACTAATATTAGCAATAGCAGCATCTCATCATTACTATCTCTACACTACTACTTACACTATCTGCTATTTACACGATTATTACACTCACTATGACTTACACTAATACTTACTGAGAATTTATCATGGAACATACATTATTGTGCCTTTCAGCAGCACACAAACTGTACATTCTTTTTATCTTGAGTTTCACACAAGGGAACTCAGGCACAGATAGGTTTAATGGCTCACACAAGAGGACAGTCAGTTGCGACACACAGAATAAACCCTGTGTGTGAAGTGACAGCTCTGAACCCCTCTGCTGTACTGTTCAAAGAGGCCAGGAGAATTCCAGAAGACAATCTAGGACTGTGTTACATACAATACACAAAGCCATACCTAGGGGATATAATCATAAGAAAACCAGGTTCCTTTCCAATTCATGATGTATTGGTCAGGGTTTTTGTTTGCAAAGTGATAACATAGCTCTGGTAAATCTAAGTGGAAGGGAGTTTACCCAAAGGATATCAAGTGACTCAGAACCATGGAAGACCTGGCCAAAAAGACTTGGGTGGACAGCAAGGGCAGGAAGACATAGTGAAGCCCTGCCATAAAAACAATTCACTCAGGACCCACCAGTAGCACTGCTGACTCCAGGCACTGACCCAGCTCCAGAGTTCTGCCACCGCAGGCTCTCCTTGCCATGCTGCCTGACTCTCACGCAGTCCCTGCTCCTATCCTCCTTGCTGACTACAAGGGGCAGGTTTTTCTCATGTGTAACGTCCTTAGCGCAAGGGTATAGCTGAAACACATGATGCTTCCTGAGGCCTTGGATTCAAACTAGCATACTGCAACTTCCACCTCTTTCCCATTGGCCAAAGAAAGTCATATTGACCAATCCCAACATCAGCAGGGTAGGGAAATGCACTCTTCTCACTTACTGGGAGAGGCTGCAAAGTAACATGATAAAGGGTGTAGATGCATATGACTCTAATGAGGGAGGGCGTGACACAGTGAATTCTAGCACCTAAGCCAGAAAGAAGGGATGTGTGTCCATTCACCCAAAAGTAGAAATGGTGCTCAACTTCTACCCGCCAAGACCAAGCAAGCTTACTACTCATTTCAAGTGGGCGGCCTCCCGGAGACAAGGGGATGAGGCTGAGGAACCTGCAGAAATAAGGAACCCTCTCATTTCACATGTGAGGTGCAGTCCCAGCATGAAGTCCACCTTAGAGTCGAGCTTCTATTGTAAAGTTTTTTGAAGATGTGCACTTACTTGGTATATTTCAGCCTGGATACCCATCAATTGTGTTATTTCCCTGGGTGACTTTTTTTTCATTTTTTATTAGAAATGACAGCTCTTTTATTAAAAAACAGGAAATAATATATTGAAGAAAAATACAAGCAACAGCAATCAGGTGCTAAAGGATATGAAAGTCCTATCTCGTGATAACAGAAGACCTAACTGCATCTTTAGAGGATCTGCAGTGTGAGTGGGTTATTAAATCTGACACCAGACCTGCAATTACCACCAATTATTTGGTCACTGTGTCAGTTTCGTTTAAAGTGAGAAAGTTAGTGAGGGCAACAGCTTATTTTTAATAACTGATTTCAGAGAAAAACATTCTGTGTCCAGTTGCTACATCCTGACCTCCTGAACTCCAAAGAAAAGACTTGTACCTGTGGGGTCACTGGTGTAAACCCCAACCCAGGACAGCAGTTACTAGATGCTATTATATTACAGGCTAAAAATAATTCATATATTCACTCAACTGCTCATCCATCCTACAAACGCACAGGTGCACCCTTCTGAGGATAGCCCCTGCAGAAAATTTCTTCTAAACACACCACATTTGACTAAAATGCTAAGCCTGAAAACTCCAACCCACTTATGAAGAAGACTTCATCTTCTGAACAGGAAAAGATTTCATAGTTTCTTTCATAGTGGTGATGATTATGCGGGAGGAAACATATCCAACCAGGTCTGTAAATCAACCACCTCTTTACTCATTTGATGAAGAGTTGAGTGGCTTTGTTTGGTTGTTTTTGTTTAAATTTGTGGTCCATGGAATGAATCAATGACTCTCAAGTCTCAGGAACACTGGCAGGACAGCATCTCACCCTCACGGGTTAATGCATGCCACTGGGGGAATAACTCCAAATATGAAGGTGCCCAACTTAAATGAAGTCACTTTCTAAAAACCCACCTTTCTATTTCAAGGCCCTGTCTCTCACAAATTACATCAAATTTATATAATTTAGGTACAAAGTATTTTATACCTTAATATACTTCTACTTTGAGCCACTGTGCTTAATTTGTGTTCAAACGTCCCCCCACTCCCCAGGTTTCTTATTTGACCTGACTTCTTTTATTCTCTGACTCCCTTCATTTGCTATTATGATTTGGAACAACAAAACCCCAGAAAGCATAAATTTAAAATGTTTTAACCATCTGACATCCTGGAGTGTGAGGTCAAGTGGGTCTTAGGAAGCATTACTACCAACAAAACTAGTGGAGGTGATGGAATTCCAACTGAGAAATTTAAAATCCTAAAAGATGATGATATTAAAGTGTTGCACTCAATATGTCAGCAAATTTGCAAAACTCATCAGTGGCCACAGGACTAGAAAAGGTCAGTTTTCATCCTCAGTAGAGGATGAGATGGTTGGATAGCATCAAAGACTCAATGGACATGAAACTGGGCAAACTCTGGAAGAAAGTGAGGGACAGGGAAGCCTGGCATGCTGCAGTCCATCGGTTCACAAAGGGTCAGACACGATTTAGTGATTGAAAAACAACCATCTAATCAAAGAATATGTCCAAATTCAGCTTTGGCATAGAGTGACTACTGGGAAGAGACAAGACTGAGGCCATCTTTTTGATATGTTGTCAATTTTGATGGAGTGGGGAAGAAGGAGGACACTGGGGAGAATTCTGTATATTCTTATTTAAACAGACAAGCAAACAAAGACTGAGAGGACCTTAACCCTTGTGGTAAGGCTTTTTGCTTGAGGCGACACCTGTCACCCTCTGACTCCAGCGCTGAGCCTTTCTCTCTTTAGCACAAGCACAGCCTGCTTCAGGAGACAGAGCCCGAAATAGAAAACCAGCCGTGGTGATGAAATGTGACAACTTGCTAGAGAAAAGACATGTTTGATGTGTTTTCCAACTGGATGTTTCTAAAATTTATGGCAGTTTCAGACCAGATTTCCAAAGAAATCCTTTCTCTTACTCATTCCAAACCTCTAAATCTATAATACCCTTATCATTGCCACAGAGACATCAAAGGAAAAGTTTCTTCTCAACAAGTTTTACAAATGACATTTCACTCTTCAGATGTGTCTCTCGTCTGCAAACTCAGGTCTCTCAGATGACTGTCACCCACCTTCCCCAGCAGCACCACCCATTATTGCAGGTAAATGACTTCCTCCCTTGAGGCCTCAGTTTTCTCCTGTGTGCAATGAAGAGGTTCAGTGGAATACTCTTTAGGCCCCTTCCGTATATAACATTCAGGGACCCAGATCTCACAGCAAGCCTGAAGGTGTTCTGAAGCACATATCATATCCACAAGAGTGAGGAGAAGGACTTTCCAGAAACATGAAGAGAAAAAACCAGAGATGTGTTTTAAACAAGCATTGAGCTTCCAGTGGGGCTTCCCTGATGTCTCAGCAGGTAAATCTGCCTGCAGTGCAGGAGACACAGGAGACATGGGTTCAATCCCTGAGTCAGGAAGATGCCCTGGGGCAGGAAATAACAACCCAGTCCAGCATTCTTGCCTGGAGAATCCCATGGACAAAGGAGCCTGGTAGGCTACAGTCCAAAGGGTCGAAAAGAGCTGGACACAACTGAGCAACCGACTAAGCTCTCACACAGGAGCTTCTAGTAATAGCCAGTGAACATCCTGGCCCACATAGGATAAACTCTACATCACACACAGAGAATAAACCCTCCACCGGGAGCTACTCTGAAATCTGGAGATACACAAGAAGCAACTATACAGAGGCCCAAGAGGGTGAAGAGAAGCTGACTGTGCCTGCGGGAGGGAGCAGTCTGTGCCTGCGGGAGGGAGTTATACAGAATAAGCATTCCAGTTTCCCACTTCTCTTCAGGCCTGAAGAGGCTCAGCAGCATACACAAAGCACCAAGCGTGAAGGAAAAATCATGACTTTTTTGGCCTAGGGAATCAAGAGTCCAGGTTAACTACAGTCACTGGAGAAAGGGGAAATTTCAGAAGGGAAAGAGTCAGAAAGGAAATACCCAGATCCTGCCTGCTCACAGGTCACATGCCTGAAGCAGACTCAAAGCCCCTCACCCAAAGGTGGAAGATCTGAACCAAACTGACTTTGGAACTTAAAAGAAAAAAAAGAGTTGGAGTTCATATCCAACCAAGTCATGAAAACATGACTCACAGCAGAAATTAACAGAATCCATTCTCTACAACATGACATTCATAGCATGCGTGATACAATCCAAAATTGCTCAAAATATAACAAAATCAGAAAAATGAGGAGTCTTAACAAGCAGTCAGAGTGAGGAAGAGGCAGGCGAGGAAAGCTCTGATATTCACCGCTTGTCTCTCTTCCCATTAGGTCCGGCTCTATGAGACTATCTCATAGCATTTTAAATTTTCATTCCCTCCACACTTTTCAATGTTAAGAACCATTTTCTTTTTCTAAACTTTGTATTCAAGGAGGTGATAATAAGGAATAATAAGGTGATAATAAGGATTTTCTTTTTTAACCACTGCATGCCTTGAGCTGCCAGAAGACCAACCCCCTAATACAAAAAGATTTTCACTGCCTTTTGCCCCAGCTAGCAAGTCTGGATTCCTCCATTTTCCTTAAGGATCTATTGCTTACAATCTGCTCACCGTACCAATATTGTGCCATCAAGAAACTTGATTGCAAATCGTAGTACTCTAGTTGATTAAATAGAAACTCACAGGAAAGAACTAAACAGTTCAGAAAAGTAAGAGAGGCAACTTCTGCTTCGAGCCAAGAGTAACAGGAAATCCACATTAAATATAAAGACACAGAGAGTTTAAAACAAGCACGTGGGAAAATATGCCTTGCAAACACTAAGCATAAAAAGCTACAGTGATCATATGAGGCCACAGCAAGGAGGTGGCTATCTATAAGCAAAGAAGATGGATCTCAGAAGAACCTAAGGACACCCTGATCTTGGACATCCAGAACTAGGAGACAATAAATTTCTGCTTTGGGCCCCCTCAAACCCCTAAAAAATAAAAGAAGAACTTTAAAATGGTGACAGCAGAGCAGTAAACCAAGCTCAGAATCCTCTAGTTACACAACTCTCATGCCTACAAAGCATTTCTACAATGTCGGATGCCCATGAATACACAGGTCCATGAAGGGTACTTGTAAATCAAAACAGCCATTCTATACAAAGAAAGTCCTATACCTACAATTTTGGAGTTTTTTTATTATAGTATTATTTGTATTACTCTATAGCAATTCTGACAGTACTTCTCTTTGTGTGTTCAAGAATGTTTGAAAAGGCCAACTCATACCATTTTTGTAATTTTATTAAAGCATAGTTGAAGTAAACTGACTTGTACATATTTTAAGTACAAGACATGGAAAATTTCAGCATGTATATGCACCCCTCATCACAATAAAAACAATGATAATTTATATCATATTCCCTCTTAAAAAGCTAGAGTGACTACCTCAGTAGAAGACAAAGTAGTATTCAGAGCAAAGAACAGTTCAAGAAATACAGAGGGATATTTCATAATGATAAAGAGATCATTTCATAAACAAGTGAGAGAGAGCCTGAAGGGTCAGGCTTAAAATATAGGCAGGAACCAAGAGAGACTTGGTAGCAGAGAGCAAGGACACGTCAGCCAAGGCAACAGCTGGGACCTCCTTCACGGGATACTCACCAGGGCCACTGTCTCTTCTCCCACGGTAACCAAGGCCACTGCCCTTGCAATTCTGCCATTCCATCCCACTGTGGACAATCTCTTAAGTGTCCCTCATGTCTTCTGATCCACATTCCTTCTTAGATTCAAGGCCAGGACAAGAATGTCTAATGCCAAAACCTGCTTCATGTACCCAAGTGCTTATTGTCAGGGAGTAATGAAGAAATACCTGGTTCCTTCATTTCTAAAGGGAGAAAGAAAGAAAGTGAAGTCGCTCAGTCATGTTAGACTCTTTGTGACCCCATGGACTGTAGCCTACCAGGCTCCTCCGGCTATGGGATTTTCCAGGCAAGAGTACTGGAGTGGGTTGCCATTTCCTTCTCCAGGGGATCTTCCTGACACAGGGATCAAACCTGGGTCTCCTGCACTGTAGGCAGACGCTTTACCATCTGAGCCAGGGAAGCCACCAAAAGGGAGAAGCAGGGCTTTCAGTGCAGTTCAGTCGCTCAGTCGTGTCCAACTCCTTGCAACCCCATGAATCGCAGCACACCAGGCCTCCCTGTCCATCACCAACTCCTGGAGTTCACTCAGACTCATGTCCATTGAGTCAGTGATGCCATCCAGCCATCTCATCCTCTGTCTTCCCCTTCTCCTGCCCCCAATCCCTCCCAGCATCAGAATCTTTTCCAATGAGTCAACTCTTCACATGAGGTGGCCAAAGTACTGGAGTTTCAGCTTTAGCATCATTCCTTCCAAAGAAATCACAGGGCTGATCTCCTTCAGAATGGACTCGTCCATCGAGTCCGTGATGCCATCCAGCCATCTCATCCTCGATTGTCCCCTTCTCCTCCTGCCCCCAATCCCTCCCAGCATCAGAGTCTTTTCCAATGAGTCAACTCTTTACATCAACTCTTTACCAAAGTACTGGAATTTCAGCTTTAGCATCATTCCTTCCAAAGAAATCCTAGGGCTGATCTTCAGAATGGACTGGTTGGATCTTCTTGCTGTCCAAGGGACTCTCAAGTCTTCTCCAACACCACAGTTCAAAAGCATCAATTCTTCGGTGCTCAGCCTTCTTCACAGTCCAACTCTCACATCCATACATGACCACTGGAAAAACCATAGCCTTGACTAGACGGACCTTAGTTGGCAAAGTAATGTCTCTGCTTTTGAATATGCTATCTAGGTTGGTCATAACTTTCCTTCCAAGGAGCAAACGTCTTTTAATTTCATGGCTGCAGTCACCATATGCAGTGATTTTGGAGCCCCCAAAATAAAGTCTGACACTGTTTCCACTGTTTCCCCATCTATTTCCCACTCACATTATTCAGTCATTCATGACTGGGAGCTCCTATATAACAGAGGCCATACTTTTGTCTCTTTAAGCACTGAGCACGTAGTAGGTGCTCATGGAACGACTTATTCAGTTCCAGTCAGGATACATTTTGTCTTACCCTCAGCGCTTGCAAAATCCTACACTCTATATGACCACCTGCTAAGAATGGGGTTCCAAGATGAAATCAGACATGGTCTCTGCTCACTACCTCATAGAAGCTCACCACTTCATAGATGAGACTGAAGATGAAAAAAATGACAAACACACACACACACCTCAGAAGCACAGTAGATAAATGCAGGATGGAGTTAGACGCCTGTGGGGGTGCAGTGTGTAGAATGGAGTTCAAGATGCCGTAGTGGATTTGATGTTTGGGAAGGGTTTTGAAGGGAGAATAACAGTGTGACTAATGAACAATGGAAAGGTGGCAGAGGGAATATGGAGTGAAAGGTGTTTGTCGGTGGGGGGGGGGGCGGCGCGTGTTGAAGATTGTGGAAGCCTGAAGCTCAAAAGGGGACTGTGGTAGGTGAGGAGGCCAGAGCGCAAAACAGGTGCCAAACAATGAAGTGTCTATAGGCCACGGAAGACTCGCTCGTAAAGTCAAGGTCTTAGCTGTGAAATGACACAATTAGCCTGGTCTCGGATCCATCAAGTCCTTCTCTCTGGTGGGCAGCGGGAAGGACTGATTGTAGGAGCCAAGGATAGAGGCTGGAAGATCAACCTGAGGCTCTCTCAACAGCCTGAGACTTAAGGAGAGGGGCAGACAGGTGAGCTTTGAGAAGGTAAAAATCAACAGGACTCAACTGTTTAGCTGTGGGAATTGACTCTTGGGGAACTTATAGTTTAGCTCGGACCTGTGTTAGTTTGCTAGGACTGTTGTAACAAAGTACCACCAACAAGATGGCTTAAACCACAGAAATGTATTGTCTCACCCTTCTGCAGGCCAGAAGTCCAGGGTCAAGTGTTGGCAAGGTGGTTGGTTCTTTGTCAGGTGGGGAGGGAGAATCCGTGTCACACCTCTTCCTCTAACTTCTGGTGGTTTGCTGGCAATCTCCGGTGTTCCATGCCATGGAGATCCCTTATCTTCATGTTCACATGGTGTCCTCCCTGTGTGTGTGTGTCAGTGTCAGAATTTACCCTTTTTATTATTAATTTTTTTATTGGAGTATAATTAATTTACAGTGTTATCTTACTTCCAAGTGTACAGTACAGTGAATCAGTAATACGTTATCCACTCTTTTTAAGATGCTTTTCCCATATAGGCCATTAGAAAATATTGAGTAGAGTTCCCTGTGCTATGCAGTGGGTCTTTACTAGTTATCTATTAGAATTTGTCCTTTTTAAGGGACACCAGTCATTTTGGATTAAGGGCCCATCCCATCCCAGTGTGGCCTCACCTTAACTAATGATATAGGCCCCAATTTTATTTCCAAACAGGGTCCCTCTGAGGTGTTGAGGGCTAGGTCTTCAGTGTATGAACTGGAATTGGCGGGGCGGGGCGGGGAGGGGGGGTGGGTACTCAACCCATAACAGGACAGAAGCTAACTGCAGGGAAAAAGGGGGCTTGACAATCTGAAAAACTTGCATTCCCTGCATGGACTTGCCCTTGACTCTGACCCCATATTCTCTTTCTTTGGCATGGTTTGGAGGGCAGAGTAAGTGGCTTATAATTTGGCATTTTTGAGGCACTCTTGTATTCATTCAGAATGCAATCCTCACCAGGCACTGCACTAGAAACTGTACATTTAGATACAATCAAGTTCACAACTTAGCAGACCTTGAGGGTGATCTTATTTGCACCTCAGGACAGCCCCGGTTGACGAGCAGGGTGGGGTTTTGCATCCTCATTTTACTGAAGTCAAGGACAAGATTGGTAATGTGGGAGGTCAATGTGCATGCCCCGAATTAAGCACACAGCCCTGAAAACAGAGGCTCCTCACTCTCAGGGGAGACAGTCCAGTGACCTGAAAGGAAGGTGGGAACCTGACCTGATGTTCCCTGGGGATGCAGATAGCCAAACAGCTCTGCTCTGCTCTACAAATGGGCAAATATATCAATGAAACTGGGCTCCCAAGGTGTAAAAAGGTAAAAGGAGCCTGTTTGGTTTTGTCTGTTCTAGTTATTAGGGGGACAATAACAGCTGCTTTTTTTTGGGGGGGGGGTGGGCATTTTAAAATCTCAACCTGGCACCTTCCTGCAGACATATGCAGCATGCCCAAAGAAGCTGGCCCCTGCATGGCTCTTTTCCATCGTTGGTGGTATGATAAGACAAATAATACTTGCTCCAGCTTCGTCTACGGTGGTTGTAGAGGAAACAATAACAATTTCCAATCCCAAGCCGTGTGCCAGAGTGCCTGCTCCGCAAAGGGTGAGTCCCAGGGGCCCCAGTCTCTCATCCTTGCCACGGTCACTCTGGGTGGGGGGAGTCTGGGTGTTGCTTGGCCCATTCCAGGATAGTTGCATCCTTGACAGACCAAGTGAAGGCCAGGAACTGACCAGCTCCAATCAGCAGGTAAGAATGAGCCTTGCAGAGGGTGGGACCAGGGCTTGCTGGAAAACTGAGGTTGGGAGGAGACGTGGTTGTGGATCAAAGCTGGCAAGTATTAGGAGTGGGAGAGGATGCAGACATGGTGAGGTCTCAGAGACCAGCTTCAGAGAGATCACAGGACATCCAGCCTAGTGCTGGACAGGTGGACCAATCACCCCTTCCAGGCCATCAGTTTCCCCTCATGACTCTTCGCCAGCAACCCACTCCCAGCCACATCCCATTCAGAGTTTTCCAGGGAAACCCACTTCCTTTTAGTCTCCTGTGAAAAGATGTACAAACATAACATCAAGATTAGTTAGGAAAATAAGCTGAGTCCTAGAAGCTCAGCTGGTCCTATCCTCTGTTCTCAACAGGCTCTAATTCCTGAATGTGAAAGGATACGCTGCAACTGCCACCGGGATTCAGTTTATGACCAAGCGCTGTCCACGTGCCTGCAATGATCTGGGCTGGCTCCCACTGTTCTGCTTCCAGTGTTCCAAGGCCTTAGGATTCCCCTAAACCGAATCCTGGTGCCTGTCTCCCCTTTCTCCATCCCAGCCTCTTTTTAGACATAATCTTTCTCTTCTGATTTCATCTCTGTGCTTCTTACCTTTATGTCCAACTTCTAGAACTGCTTGTTTATATCCGCAAGCTCTCATTTTTCCCAATAAAGCACTTTATTTAGTCCTGTGCCTCTGAGGCTGAATAATTTACATCTATTGGCATATTACACTTTCCAGGGAGTAAAGGGTCATTGAGGTTTCTGGTGACATCATTAAAGGGAATGAAGATACTCAGAACCTTGAGAGTTGAGGATTCCAGGGATGTTTCTATACTCCTCCTCTGTTTTTTCAAAGCATCATATGACCCTTTTAAGGCAAGGGCTCTTGGATGCTGCTCCTTTCTAGGAGAAGGGCATGGGTGAAAGTAAGTTTATTTGGGATCTTTCAAGAAATACAAGTTGAGGAATGGGATAAGTGATATAAGGAAGAGAGGAGTTGATTATGTGTTGGTTATGGTGGCAGGAAAATGCAGCTTAACCCATTAGGGACCTTCCAAAGAACCTTGTAAAACCTCCCTCTGAATTTTCTTCATTCATGAGGAATCTGAGGTGTTTAGTCATTGACTTTCATCTTCTACTGGATGCATGTTTGTTGTTAAATCCCTCACTCTTCCAGACTCTTCTGCATGCAAGCTGACCAAGTTCCTAAGAAGTCAGAAAGAACTCAGAGCAGAGAAGCAGAGCTCTGACACTTGAAGTGGGAAGCTATTGGTGTGCATCGAATACTGCTCAGCCATTGGAACTTCCGCAGTTGCCCAGTAGCTGGGACTCCACACTTCCACTGCAGGGGGTGTGCGTTCAATTGCTTGTTGGGGAACAGAGATCCTGTGTGCTGTGTGATGTGGCAAAAAACAAAACAAAACTTAGCCATAAAAAGGAATGAAGCACTAATGCAGGCTACACTGTGGATGAACCTCAAAAACATTCCACTAAGAAGTCACACAGGGGCGGTGGCTGAGAGGAGCTACCCCACATCCGAGGTAGGAGGAGCGGCTGTGCTTTGCTAGAGCAGCGGTGAAGAGATGCACCACATCCAAAGTAAGAGAAACTCAAGTAAGATGGTAGGCGCTGAGAGACGGCATCAGAGGGCAGACAGACTGAAACCACAGTCACAAACACTAGCCAATCTGATCACACTAGGACCACAACCTTGTCTAACTCAATGAAACTAAGCCATGCTGTGTGGGGCCACCCAAGATGGACGGGTCATTGTGGAGAGGTCTGACAGAATGCGGTCCACTGGAGAAGGGAATGGCAAACCACTTCAGTATTCGTGTCGTGAGAACTCCATGAACAGTATGAAAAGGCAAAAAGATAGGACTCTGAAAGATGAACTCCCCAGGTTGGTAGGTGCCCAATATGCTACTAGAGATGAGTAGGGAAATAACTCTAGGAAGAACGAAGGGATGGAGGCAAAGCAAAAACAGCACCTAGTTGTGGATGGGACTGGTGATAGAAGCAAGGTCCGATGCTGTAAGAGCAATATTGCATAGGAACCTGGAATGTTAGGTCCATGAATCAAGGCAAATTGGAAGTGGTCAAACAGAAGATGACAAAAGTGAATGTCAACATTCTAGGAATCAGTGAACTAAGATGGACCAGAATGGGTGAATTTAACTCAGATGACCATTATATCTACTACTGTGGGCAGGAATCCCTTAGAAGAAATGGAGTAGCCATCATAGTCAACAAACAAGTCCAAAATACAGTACTTGGATACAATCTCAAAAATGACAGAATGACCTCTGTTCATTTCTAAGGCAAACCATTAAACATCATGGTAATCCAAGTCTATGCTCCGACCAGTAATGCTGAAGAAGCTGAACTTGAACAGTTCTATGAAGATCTACAAGACCTTCTAAAACGAACACCCCCAAAAGATGTCCTTTTCATTATAGGGGACTGGAATGCTAAAGTAGAAAGTCAAGAAACACCTGGAGAAACAGGCAAATTCGGCTTTGGAGTACAGAATGAAGCAGGGCAAAGGCTAATAGAATTTTGCCAGAGAATGCACTGGTCATAGCAAACACCCTCTTCCAATAACACAAGAGAAGACTCTACACATAGACATCACCAGATGGTCGACACTGAAACCAGATTGATTATATTCTTTGCAGCCAAAGATGGGGAAGCTCTATACAGTTGATGAAAACAAGACCAGGAGCTGACTGTGGCTCAGATCATAAACTCCTTGTTGCCAAATTCAGACTGGAATTGAAGAAAGTGGAGAAAAACCACTAGACCATTCAGGTATGACTGAAATCAAATCCCTTATGATTATACAGTGGAAGTGAGAAATAGATTTAAGGGCCTAGATCTGATAGAGTGCCTGATGAACTATGGATGGAGGTTTCTGACTCTGTACAGGAGACAGAGATCAAGATTTTTCATTATAGGGGACTGGAATGCTAAAGTAGAAAGTCAAGAAACACCTGGAGAAACAGGCAAATTCGGCTTTGGAGTACAGAATGAAGCAGGGCAAAGGCTAATAGAATTTTGCCAGAGAATGCACTGGTCATAGCAAACACCCTCTTCCAATAACACAAGAGAAGACTCTACACATAGACATCACCAGATGGTCGACACTGAAACCAGATTGATTATATTCTTTGCAGCCAAAGATGGGGAAGCTCTATACAGTTGATGAAAACAAGACCAGGAGCTGACTGTGGCTCAGATCATAAACTCCTTGTTGCCAAATTCAGACTGAAATTGAAGAAAGTGGAGAAAAACCACTAGACCATTCAGGTATGACTGAAATCAAATCCCTTATGATTATACAGTGGAAGTGAGAAATAGATTTAAGGGCCTAGATCTGATAGAGTGCCTGATGAACTATGGATGGAGGTTTCTGACTCTGTACAGGAGACAGAGATCAAGACCATCCCCAAGAAAAAGAAATGCATAAAAACAAAATAATTGTCTGAGGAGACCTTACAAATAGCTGTGAAAAGAAGGGAAGCAAAAAGAAAAGGGGAAAAGGAAAGATCCACCATTTGAATGCAGAGTTCCAAAGAATTGCAAGAAGAGATAAGAAAGCCTTCCTCAGCCATCAATGCAAAGACATAGAGGAAAACAACAGAATGGGAAAGACTAGAGATCTCTTCAAGAAAATTAGAGATACCAAGGGAACACTCATGCAAAGATGGGCTCGATAAAGGACAGAAATGATAGGGACCTAACAAAAGCAGAAGATGTTAGAAGAGGTGGCAAGAATATACAGAAGAACAGTACAGAAAAGATCTTCATGACTCAGATAATCACGATGGTGTGATCACTTACCTAGAGCCAGATATCCTGGAATGTGAAGTCAAGTGGGCCTTAAGAAGCATCACTACAAACAAAGCTAGTGAAGGTGATGGAATTCCAGTTGAACTATTTCAAATCCTGAAAGATGATGCTGTGAAAGTGCTGCACTCAATATGCCAGCACATTGGGGAAACTCAGCAGTGGCCACAGGACTGGAAAAGGTCAGTTTTCCTTCCAATCCCAAAGAAAGGCAATGCCAAAGAATGCTCAAACTACCACACGATTGCACTCATCTCACATGCTAGTAAAGTAATGCTCAAAATTCTCCAAGCCAGGCTTCAGCAATATGTGAACCATGAACTTCCAGATGTTCAAGCTGGTCTTAGAAAAAGCAGAGGAACCAGAGATCAAATTGCCAACATTTGCTGGGTCATCAAAAAAGCAAGAGAGTTCTAGAAAAATATCTATTTCTGCTTTATTGACTATGCCAAAGCCTTTGACTGTGTGAATCACAATAAACTGTGGAAAATTCTTCAAGAGATGGGGATGCCAAACCACCTGACCTGCCTCTTAAGAAACCTGTATGCAGGTCAGGAAGCAACAGTTAGAACTGGACATGGAACAACAGGCTGGTTCCAAATAGGAAAAGGAGTACGTCAAAGCTGTGTATTGTCACCCTGCTTATTTAACTTATATGCAGAGTACATCATGAGAAACATTGGACTAGAAGAATCAGAAGCTGGAATCAAGATTGCTGGGAGAAATATCAATAAGCTCAGATATGCAGATGACATCACCCTTATGGCAGAAAGTGAAGAAGAACTAAAGAGCCTCTTGATGAAAGTGAAAGAGGAGAGTGAAAAAGTTGGGTTAAAGCTCAACATTAAGAAAATGAGAATCATGGCATCCGGTTCCATCCCTTCATGCCAAATAGAAGGGGAAACAGTGGCTGACTTTTTTCCTGATCTCCACAATCACTGCAGATGGTGATTGCAGCCATGAAATTAAGACGGTTACTCCTTGGAAGGAAAGTTATGACCAACTTGGACAGCATATTCAAAAGCAGAGACATTACTTTGCCAACTAAGGTCTGTCTAGTCAAGGCTATGATTTTTCCAGTGGTCGTGTATGGATGTAAGAGTTGGACTATAAAGAAAGCTGAGTGCAGAAAACTTGATGCTTTTGAACTGTGGTGTTGGAGAAGACTCTTGAAGAAAGTCCCTTGAACTGCAAGGAGGTCCAACCAGTCCATCCTAAAGGAGATCAGTCCTGGGTATTCATTGGAAGGACTGATGTTGAAGCCGAAACTTCAATACTTTGGCCACCTGATGCAGAGTTGACTCATTGGAAAAGATTCTGATGCTGGGAAAGATTGAGGGCAGGAGGAGAAGGGGATGACAGAGGATGAGATGGCTGGATGGCATCACCGACTCAATGGCTATGGGTTTGGGTGGACTCCGGGAGTTGGTGATGGACAGGGCGGCCTGATGTGCTATGGTTTATGGGGTCGCAAAGAGTCATACACGACTGAGCCACTGAACTGAACGGAAGAAGTCACAAACAAAAGTGAGATTCTATTTACAGAACAGGTAAATCCATAAAGATGAAAAGAGAATAGTGGTTGCTAGGAGCTGGAATAGGCTGGAAAGGGTGTGACTGCTAATGGTATGAGGTTTTATTTGGGAATGATGAAAATGTTTTGGAATTAATAAAGGTGAAAGTTGTGCAATATTACGAAGGTACTGAAAAGCTACTGCACTGTTACTTTAAAATTCTAATTTTATGTAATGTGAATTCCACCTCAGTTTAAGAAATGGATTAGGAAAAAGAATAACAAACCAGAACTGTCTCCTACACGTGCAGGTAGAATCAGAGACAAGCCAAGAATATGACCTACGGATGCTGCAAGCCTTAAATTGGAAAGTTCAACAGAACATTCTTCAGGGCCCCTGCTGCAGCTAGCTATGAGGTCATAACTGACATTTAACCCCCCTCCACCACTCCCTGCGTCACTGATTCCAAATTACACTCAGAGGTGATAGAAGCTCTCCATTAGCTATAACATCCTCTCCTGCTTTCAAAGCACCACAACTTTAACAGGCACTCTCTGAAAATTTGGTTCATTTTCAAATCAGCCTGTTTCTTCCCCCACATGCTACCCATGACAATACCTTTACTCTCTGACAATGATTAAAGAACAGTGATGCCTATCCAATTAGGCGGTGCTGTGGTAAAGAATCCACCCATCAATGTAGGAGATGCAGGGATCTTTGATCCCTGAGTCAGGAAAATTCCCTGGAGAAGGAAATGCCAACCCACTCCAGGATTCTTGCCTGGAAAATCCCATGGACAGAGGAGCCTGGTGGGCTACAGTCCATGGGGTCACAAAGAATTGGATGCAACTGAACGCCTGAGCCCACACACACAACGAAAAGGGGTGGCCCCAAAAGAAGGAGGAGAAAGACAGAAGAGAGATGAATGGCAGGGAGAAAGAGACCCAGACAGAGGGAAATAAGCAGACCAGAACATATTCGTCAGGAAAAGAGTAAGATTAGAAAGAGACAAGAGAACAGGGATCCTCGTGATCTCCAAACTCCCCCTGGAAAACAGAAGATCCTGAAATCAAATACGCACATCTGCCTAGGGGGTCTAGAAGCCCCTGACAAACTTTGTCCTTCTCCCTGGTTGACCAGAAAGCCAGAGAGCCTCAGTGAGATGAAAAGAGGGAGCTGCCCATCAGAGAGCTCTTCCCCGCAAGGGTTGACGTTGTGGGAGTCAGCTAGTCCCACTGATGGCCTCCAGGGCTTGTCGTTCCCCAGAAGAGGGAGGGAGTGCGGCTGGCTTGGCTCCAGTGATGTGTGGTTTCCTGGAGTGTCAAGCTAGGCCGGGGCAGCCAAAGTTCAGAAGCAGAAGCTGCAGAGCAGGAGTTCCTGGTTTTGATGCTGCCAGCCAGGCGAGTCTCTCCCGAAATGGGGTTCCTCGGAGTTTTGCCAATCCTGATACTATTCATTCTCTTGGGGGGTGTCCAGGAACCTGGGCTGGTGGAGGCATTCTTTCTAAGTAAGTATCAAAGTAAGTATCAAAGCGAGGATTGAAGACCCAGTCTTCCTAATGGAGAAATGGAGCTTGGCTGGGAGGATGGAACAAAAATTTTTGCTGCTGAGAAATGTATTCCCCCACCTCTGTTTGGGATCCTGGGGGAGAAAGAAGAACTGTATCTGGAGACCTCCTTTTAGCCCCTTTCCTCCTGGTTAACATGTCCTTGGTGAATGCAGGAACCCAAGCCTGTGGCAACTGACTTCCCACCATAATTATGAAAGGGCTTCTTCCTGGAAGGGTTTGGATGAAACAGACTAAGGGAATTTGGGAAAAATCCCCATAAGAAAGGCCACTCCCTTCCCCCAGCACCACCTTCATCAACTTCTAAGTCTTCTCACTGTAGCCCTCCTAAGTCTCCCCACCCCCAGCTCCGCACCTACAAGGGATCTTTGCCTTTGGGATAAAGAAGGGTCTTTGAAAGTCCCCTGGAATGCTGACATAATGAAGACCCCTGCCATTAGCAGCAGAGAGAAGCTGAACCCTCAGACAGCAGTGAAGCCACACACAGCAGGGCCAAATCTTGTTCCACTCCCTGGTAGCCTTGTGAACTTGGCAAGTTTACAGCACCTCCTTTTTTACACAATGTGAATGGTGACAAAACTTACCCGGAAGAGCTGTAAGGAGGACTGAAGAGAAAAGAACAGGGACACAGTAAACACTTAATACTGGTTATAATGATGAGCAGGAGGGGCATGGGGATGGCGGATGGGGATGCTGATGATGTCCCAGGCAGCTTGACAATGGCTTTACAAAGTTTGTCACATGAATCCTCAAAACAGCCCTCTCAGCAAATGAAGAAAATCAAGGTTCAGGGACGGTTCCTGCCAAATGGAGGGATGCACAGATTTCAAAAGCCCTGATTCCAGAAAGAGAGTTTGCAACCACTGAGAGCTGCATCCCCACTGCTCCCAGCCAGGGAACATCCAAATACAGGAAGGCCAAGTGACCAGAATAGTCCTGAGACGAGCACCCCTGTCCCTAGAACCTTATGGCTGATGGGTTTGGAGATCAGATGTTGAGCGGTTATGTGGTTGGGAGTGCGGGTATTGTTGGGGAAATTCTTCAAGGTTCCAGATGAGTATATCTTTTTGTCTCTCAGGGCAGTGTCCCCGAAACAGGGTAAGATGTGAAATACAAGAAAGAGACCTATGTACAAAGAGCAGAGATTGCCCAAAGGAGATGAAATGTTGCCTGTTTAGCTGTGGAAAGAAATGTTTAGATATCAGCAAAGGTAACTCACCAGTCCCCTGGGTTGCCTGACACCCTCCCCCCTGCCCCTACTTTCTGCCACCTGTGCTGGTATTGTTCTTCTCTTCCCCTGGTTTGTTGACGACTGGTCTCTGACCAAGTGACCGGGTGCATCTTCAACTTGGCACAAATCCTGTCAATGCTGGGCTGGGGAAGGTGTTGACAGACATGGATTTTATCTCATTTCTGCCTCTATTTAGGTGTGTAATGTGAGTAATGTAATTTTTCCCCTAAGGGTCGTAGTTTTCCTGTTTTTAAGAAAGGTGTGAGTATTTTGTGATCCTCTGAGATGCCAAGTAGCTATTGAAGTCTCATCAAATGCCAGCATGGTGGCAGGTGACATGATAGCTATAAAAAACAGGTATATGATCTGTATTTCTTAGCTTCTTTTCTGGTCTCTCTGTCTGTAGAAATTCTGGATGCCTCTCCTAGACATCTTTGATCTCCTACACTCTTTTCTCTCTGCCCATATCGTTGAGCTCTAAAGAAGACCTTGTTCATCAAGGGTTATTCATTCATTAAACAAACATTTACTAGTGGCCCTGACACCCATGATGGGCTCCACTTGCTCAGTGTAGCCAGGAGGGACAGGGAAGGAATCCATGATCTAAGATCTGAAAGATGGATAGAAGGTAGGAAAAATGGAAGGGAAGACGTTTCTGGCACAGAGAACGTCTGTGCAAAGGCCCTGTGTGAGAAGACACCATCCTCAAGCTAGGAAGCCCAGAGAGCAGAGGAGAGCTTGAGTATGGTAAGAGATGAGAACGACAGGGAAAGCTCTGACAAGGCAGGGCCTGGCCAGTCAGAGTAAGAGATCTGGCCTCAATGTTAAAAGCAACAGACTATCTACATTCAAATCCCTTACCATCTATATGTGACCTTAGGGAAGTGACTTAGCCGCTCTGAGTCTCAGTTTGTTCATCTGAAAAATGAAGATGATAAGAGGACTTACCTCATAAGACTATGTGTTAATATATGTCAAGTACTGAGAACAGTGCCTGACCGTTTAATAACTGTGTGCTCATAGTGCTTCAGACTCTGAGGTTCTGAAGAACTCTATTTGTACCTCCTAGGACTGTGCACAAAACAGTTGCTCAGTAAATGCTTCCGTTCAGGATTTTTTACTGTTAACATTCCTGAAGCATCCATGCAGGATGAGTTCTGTGCTGTGCGCTAAAATTTTCATGCCTTTGCATTCTGCTGCCTTCCCATCCCGTGCCTTTGAACGTGCTTGGAATGTTCCTTAGGGAGGCAGACATTCAAACAGCTCTGCCCCTCAATCTCCCTGCAGATGTGTGCACTTTGCCAAAGGTTCCTGGCCCCTGCAATGCCTTCTTTGTGCGCTGGTGGTATGATCAACAAAAAGAAACCTGCTCCTCATTTATCTATGGAGGTTGCCAAGGGAACAATAACAATTTCCAATCTGAAAGTGTCTGCCATGCTATCTGCCCCCAGAGAAGTAAGTCCCAGTCTCCATGCTAACCTGGGCCACCCTGGGAGGCCTGGTGTTGACTGGTCCTTCCAGAAGTCTGGCAGTCTTGGGGCTTATGATCCAGAGGTAAGAATGCAGCTCACAGAAGGGTAAGTAGAGGATGTTTTGGGAAAGATAGGGTGGGAAAGGGAGAAGTGGTCAAAGGGGTGTGGGTGAATATGAAATGAATGGTGGGTACAGACAGAGTAAGCAGAGGTGGTGGAGTAGCTGAGATCAAGTCAGAAGGCCCAGTGAACCGACCCAGAGCTGGGCACCATGCACCAGCCAGTTGCTCCAGGCCTTAACTTCTATCAAACCTCGTCACTGATTCTTTTTATTTTCTTAAGGTGTTTATAGCCAGGACAACCGCATGCTTTATTGACCAAACCAAGATACTTTTAAGAGTGAAAGGAGATGCCATTAACTATTACACTGGGAACAACAGGCATAAACTGGGACTATTGGAAATAACAAAACACACGATCACTCTACGAGCCCCTGAAGACACTCCACTTCTGTTTTCTCTCCCTGTGAAATGATATAAAAATGACACCATCTCCTTTCTTCCATTAATTGCAAGCTATGGTCCTGAAGGTGAGAAGGGCCCCAGCATCTCACCAGGACATCATTTTTTCATCCTGTTGTCTTGCAGGGTCAGTCAACTGGATGGGATAAAGAAAGCTGGAACAACCTCCAGGATTTGGCTCTTACTCCAGGGATCTGTCCAGGTGTGCCTGCCAGATGTTCCACTAGTCGAATCTCGGCTGCGAAGACCTTGGAGGTTCCCTTGAAGAGTCCCATGATTTGCTGACATCCTTTCCTCCAGCTCAGCTACTCTTCAAACATAATGCCCTTTGCTCTTTGATCCCTTCTCGTGTGTGACCCTATTTCTTCAACTTTCAGGGCCCCCATTTATCCTTTGGAAACCTCCAGTCCCCCTCCCCCCAATAAAGTGCTCTATGAGGTCTGAGTTCTCTGCGGCTGAATAATTCACATCTGTTCCCTCTGCAGAGAACATGTCATTGGATCTCCCAGTGACACCAACGGAGGGACAGAACAGTATGAAAATCCTTAGAGGGCTGGTGATATTTTTGTCCTGGTGTGATTGCCATAAATCTGCTTAAGAATGAAAACAGAGCAGGTCCACGTTTTGTCTGGACTAAAGCTTAGAAATTCCTTTAAAAAGGAATGCACATTAAATTTAAAAGTGAATAGTATTTCAAGTGAGAAAGGAAATTGCACCAATTGCAAAGTTTAAAAAGCTAGCTGGTACTACTAACTGCACATAATCCATTTAGATGAATTATCAATTTTTTAAAATGTAGGACGTTATTTCTGTAAAACTCAATGTCTATGGAAAGATAATTCAGTCTTTGATTTACTGTGGCTGACCAAAAGATGACTGTCTTTCTATTTTGATTATGGTGGGGGTGCATAAATAACACAGCCATATGTGATAGTTGTGGTTCTCCTGCAGGTTTGTGCCCTAAAGATACAGGAATTTTAATAAATTCTCCTTGTATAATTCCATCAAAAAAGAAGAAAATGTATGGTGCATTTAAAATTATGCATAATGAATTATCAAGTATATTCTTGCTAGTAAAGAGCATCTGTTCTTAGGATGGGATGTGGAAGGGAGGTTCAAGAGAGAAGGAACATATGTATACCTGTGACTGATTCATGTTGATGTATGGCAGAAACTGAAGAGGAGAAGTTAAAATTTAACATAACCTTTTCCTCCCTCTGCCTCTGTAACTCAGCTTGCCCCTTGCAAACTGTAGATCATGTAGGTCACATAGTTTCAGAAAGTGGGGAATTGCAATACTGGGAACTGGAGTTCATCTCACTCACCCTTATCCTGCTCTTTGCAATTGCCCAACCCCTGAAAACCTGCTTCATCATGCTTGTCCAGGTCAGGCATCCCCCTACTCATCATGACTGCTGTTCCCGCACAGGCGAAATCCCTTAGTTTAAATCAGCCTATTGACAGCTAGTGTTGCCCTCTACAGTCTGTCTATAAAAACTCTGCAATCCCTTTGTTCGGAGCTCAGACCTTGGAGTGTTAACTCTTCTGGGCCCACCAGCATAATAAACTGAGTTCTCCAAGTATTGTGCTTGGTTTCTTGAATACTGGTTTTGGCAATAAACTAATGCAATATTGTAAAGTAATTATCCTCCAATTAAAAAAAAAAAAAAACACCTGCTCTGAACAGGCTTCTTTAAGAACAAATTTTTTTCTCTTTATAGGTTTATTTTTTCTGATATTTGGAAGAATTGTTTGCAGAATGATTTTTCTTCCTCTATACATTTAAAATCTTGTTTTTCCTCCACTATCCCATCCTTCTAGGTACATTTTGTACGTTTTATTACAACAGAACCTCTAGCCCCATGCCTTAGTGTCATGTGGGTGGTAGGAATGTTGCTTAGCACCATTCTTGCACCAAGACAGATGGCAGCAACTTATGATACATAGAAATGTCGTGGGAGTGTGTAATTTCGCCTGTTCTGTCTCATCACAACAAAAATTTGAAGCGACGGACGTTAAAGCTCTCAGACAGACCATGTCATAGCACTGTGTTACAGCTCAGTTTTATTTAGAAAATAAAAGGAAAATACATCCTCGAGGTATAAAGGCATGCGGACCAAAAGACGAGAAGAGAGCCAGAGAGCCGGGGAGAGAGAGCGAGCGAGCGAGTGAGCCAGCGAGCAGAGACCCCTGGCCCTTTGGTTTCTCTTTATATGTTTTTTTCTCCTCCCCCTGGGCCTGTCCTGTGTAAATGGGGCTAGCAGGAGTGCTGTTTGTTCTACCTGAGGTCCTCACTCTGGTCCTCGGACATTCCTTTGTTCTGTTTTCTTGGACTTTTCCCTTCCTTGTCTTTTAGCCAACGCCATTTTGGACTCCTTTTTTCCTATTCTAACTACCTAACAGAAATAACTGATACACAATACATAGATGTGTCATACATACATGAATGACTACTTAAATATAGGGGCTTCCCAGGTGGCTCTAGTGCTAAAGATCCAGACTGCCAATGCAAGAGACATAAGAGATGGGGATTTGATCCCTGGGTTGGGAAGATCCCCTGGAGGAGGGCATGGCAACCCACTCCAGGATTCATGTCTGGAGAATCCCATGGACAGAGGAGCCTGGAGGGCTACAGCCCAGAATGTCTCAAAGAGTCAGACATGACTGAAGCGACTTAGCATGCACACATCTAAATATATCCCACGAACTCCAAACTCAATTGCTTCCCCAACTCAACTTCTTTTTAGCTGGATGCCACAAATGCTGGCAGCCATTTAAATATCACTGGACACATGAGAGGGAAAGATGGAGTGGAAAGAGAAAGCAGGCTGGTTGGTTAAAAGATCTTGCTTTCAGAGATGATACAGAGCATACTACCTGGGCCACTCTCAGAGTCTTACAAGGGGTCTGTTCAAGTGAGGGGTCCTAAGGCTTGAGGCCTAATAGAAGGTAGCTCCATCTTGGAAAGGGCTCGTGTATCTGCCACGGAGAGGGAGGGGACCAACTACGCGGAGATGATCATGGTAAAGAGGCTCCCGTAGGTGCTCTGGTTCACAGCCCCGGAGAAGCTCTGCCTAAGCAGCAGCATCAGTCTCCAGCCACATGAATGAGCTCCCAACCCATCAGAGCTTCCAGCAAACATCAACCCTAAGAAGACCCCAAGAGAGGACCATCCAGCTGATTCCTTCCCATTTCTTCGCCCACAAAAAAATAAAATGTTTGTTTTAAACTATGAAGTTTGGGGAATCAAAAAAATGCTTTATTTGGCTGCACTGGGTCTTAGTTGCATCCGGCGGGATCCTGGTTGTGGCCTCCGGACTCCAGCTGTGACTGGCACACTCTGGAGCCCATGGGCTTAGTGCGTGGGCTTAGCTGCTTCATGGCTTGTGGGGTCTTAGTTTCCTGACCAGGGATGGACTCTGCGTCCCCTGCATTGCAAGCAGAATCTTAACTATTGGACCACCAGGGAAGTCCCTGGGGAAATTTTATTTGCAGCAATTGGTAGATAATTGGAACAGATGAAATAAGAAAGTAAATAGAATGGAAGCAGGAAGCGGGGAGAGGAGAGGAAGAGGAAAAACATGGAGAAGGCTGGGTGAAGAAAAAAAGGGGCCCCCCAAAGACAGGGCAAGATAAGAGGGCACAAGGCTTGAGAAGGGAGCCCCGCAGCACACATCTTGGATGTCACTTTTGAATAAACGCCTTGTTTGCCTCGACTTGCACCAAGAGCTTCTAAAGAGAGCCTGGGGTACACTTACTGGCCAAGTAAGACCTATCATTTTATCAGCTCTCAGTTTCTCCCTCTTTAAAAAGGGCTGCTTAAATTTATGACTATTTCTGAAACTGATGTTAGCAAACATTTACATTAGGGTCACTTAGTGTCACTTATGGGGCTTCTCTGGTAGTTCAGTGTTAAAGAATTTGTTTGCCAATGCAGGAGCCACAGGGCATGCAGGTTTGATCACTGGGTCTGGAAGATCTGGAGGAGGGCATGGCAACACACTCCAGTATTCTTGCCTGGAGACTCCCTATGGACAGAAGAGCCTGGCTGGTCACTTAGGGTAGGGAGGACTTGTCTAAAGTGTGGGTCCTCCAGAAATTGTCCTCTAAGAAATTGTCATTTCAAGAAGGAGAGTCCAGGAATCTTCAAGATCTAAGTGATTTTATCAGAACCTGTGGATGGAATAATACTTAAGGGGCAATGCATCAGTGAGAGAGAGGAAAAAAAATAGAGGTTTAACACATTTATTGGTGCCTGCTCCTGGTACAGAAGGACATTAGGAGAAAATACTAGAATCTTTGAAAATTGGAGAGGATCAGGCAGGGTTGGGCTGCAGACCTCCAGAACACTGCTAATTTGGCAGTTTTGCAGAGTGGCCACCTGGCCAAGTGGTCGTTGAGTGTGGTGTCTCCCACATTTACATTGCCCTTGCCTTTACACCTCTTTCCTCCTGGGAAGCCTGTTTCAGTCCTGTGCATCTTTGTAATGCAGGACAAATTACCAAAAAGTCATCATTGGTCTGCATCCAATGGGGAGAGCACTTCTCTGGGAATAAGACATTGAAATATGAGTCTCAACTTCGCCCCTCATTGAATGTATGGCCCGGTTGGGACAGGATAGTGTGGAGAGGTACTCCTCTCAGAATCTCAGTTTCCCATTTGTTAGATGAAAGTGGTGGACTAATATTCAAAGAGTATTTCTAAAGTTGAGAAAATATGGACGCTCAGGAACCCTGCCAAATCTGATAAGCAACTGATGCTTGTCCATCCCATTGGTACGTCTCAGTTCTTGATTGAAGTTTACATGCATGAGGGATTGGAACAGAATCATTCTGTTCCAATCTGTGGACCTCTGGACCACAGAGGTTCTTGTAAACGGCCAAGTGTGCTGTGTGGATGTGTCTGCACTTTGCACTCAGACACTCCTGTGCAGAGCCCTCAGGGATGAGCATAGGCCCTTATATGGAGGATGCTGTGTCTCCTTGTCAACTGTTTGCTCATTACTCTGCCCCTCAGAACCCTACTCAAGAGGATACCTTGAGTAGGATTTTTAGGTGTTACTTGTGGTGGCAGGCAGACCCAGGACCGCTTATCTCCCTTCTCCTTCTCTTTTCAAAACTGTCACCAGAGCCAGAAATGCCCAGAGGAAGCTGTGGATGGCTTGGAATCTCTGGTAACGAGCAGGTAAAGGAGACTAGAGAGTTCTCATGGCCCAATAATTTCCACTCTTTTTTTTTTAACACAGTACAAATAGAAGCTTCTAGCAGGAAGCAGACTTGTCCAAAGGAATACAGCAAATCAATAACACATCTGGATCTAAAATCCAGGTCTGAAGGGTAGCAAGGTGTTGCTCGGCGGCTCAGGCTGTAGAGTCTGCCTGCAATGCTGGAGCTTCAGGTTCAATTCCTGAGTCGAGAAGGGAATGGCTGCCCACTCCAATATTCTTGCCTGGAGAATTCCATCGACAGAGGAGCCTGGCAAGCCATAGTCCATAGGGTCGCGAAGAGTTGGGTACAACCGAACGACGATCACACGGTGTTGCCAGATCCCACAGCCTAATGGGAAATCAGGGTGCACATAATGGCTATTTGTCATTTTTTAAAAAAATATTCAGCATCTTAATCTCATCCCTACAGATGAATCCTACAGATGCAGAATTCCCTATCCAGAGGAGTCTTGGAATGAGGTAAAACCAGCATTCAAATGTAAAAGCTGAGAGGGTCAGACATTTTATCAGTCAGGGTTCATTAAAAGACACTGAAACCACCATATTTTGTATTTCAAACAGAGAGAATTAAAAATATGAATTGGTTACATGAGTATTGGGAGGATGAAAGGCCAAAAGGAGGAGGGGCTAAGGCATCCATCACTCCTAGATTTGGGAGAATGAAAGATTTGGGGTTATCAGACTTAGGAGTTCATAGAAGGGGCCCAGGCCCAGCTGGGGCTCACACTTTTGGAAGGACAGAGCTGGAGACTGTGTGGGGGGCATTCAATCTTCTAAAATGCCCTGCGGCTGGTATTTGACCCTCTGAAATGAGGGGAAGCTGGCTCCAATGGTACTAGATCTACAGTATCAGCAGGCAGAGCCAGCTGGTGCTGGTATTTCCAAGGAGGCGCAAATGTATCTGGCTTGAAAAGTGATTTAGAGAGGAGCTCTAACTCTTTTCTGCTGCTGGAAAGATGCTGACAAGAGACAGAAAAAGGAAGAAAATCTTCTTCCTTTATCTCCTGTCAGTTTTCTTTCAGAGACTCCCATTCACAGATCTAACTGAAGGCAAACTGGCAAAAGAGTTAAGGGAAAACTTCGTTTGCAGAGAATCCCATCCCCAGCAGAGCAAGGATGGACTTGGAGCCAGAAGAGAGGAGGTTATTACTAACATACTGTCTCTCCCAGCCTGTCTTGCAGCTAGTAAATGGGCACTAGTCTTGGGTTCAGACAATCAGACACCTCACTTAAAACACTGAATTGGGAGCTAGGAAGCAAGAAGCAAGGATAAGAGAGAATTCATTCTGAGGGCAGCAGCAAGAGCAGAGAGCCTCATCCTGTTTCTGGGGGGCAGTGGGCATGATACTAAAGGTGTTGGTACAAGATGGGTCCCCAGTGTTCAGGGCTCTGTTGCCTGTGGCCCTGGCTTTGTCACCTTCCTTGTTCCCATCCATTCCCCTAATCTTATTTTCCTGTCCTGTTGGGCATCCTGCGAACCACCCAGAATTTGAAAAATAGATTTCCATTATGTTTAAAATAACCCGGATTGCATTTGTGTCTGGAGACCCTGGCTGCTATATGAGGATGGCATCTGGAAGAGTCTAGAAGTCTTTGAAGTCTAGAAGTGATTGAGCATAGGGCTCAATCACTCAGCTGTGTCCAACTCTGTGACTCCATGGACTGAAGCCCGCCAGGCTCTCTGTCTATGGGATTTTACAGGCGAGAATACTCAAGTGGGTTCTCCAGGGGATCTTCCCAACCCAGGAATGTAACTTGAGTCTCTCTCATTTCCTGCACTGGCAGGCAGATTCTTTACCACTAGCACCACTTGGAAATCTCAGTGAGCACAGAGGACTTTTTTTCTCGCAACAGGTTGTCAGCCTAACGCAATGTGGTCCAATGAAGTCCTTCCACAACCGGTTCCTGAAGTTTGTGGCTATGCTATGGGTCCCATATTCCTTTGGGTTAGGTTTTTCTTTGGAATGGGTGTCCTTTAGAACATGAATACCCAGAAGTGAGTAACACTGAGGTCATTTACTCTCTTACTTTCTCATTGCAACTATATGGATATGATGAAAGACTGGGGCTTGAGTGGAAATCAGAAAGAATATTCTCCTCAAAATAGCAGAGTAAAGCGAGACTACTTCCGTGAATACTAGAAAGAGCTTTGGGCTTCGGGAACTGGTCTCTAATGCTGGCCCAGCCCTTGAACTATGTGGCAGTGAATAAGTTGCTATTCTCTCTGGGCCCTGGTTTTACCACACCTGCACCACTGGGAAAAGACAAAGGACCTTCCTCTCTAGACTCACCTGGGGCACTGTCTTAGCTCGAATCCTTCCCACTCCTAGTGAGGTTCAAAGCGATATCAATAGAGGTAGTGATGGGGGAAGAGTGGGCCTGGCAGAGCAACAGGAGGTCCAGTAAAACCCTGTAGACCACACACCTTCCAGGGAGGCCTGGGGCTCCAAACCCTTGCCTACCTCTGTCTCTTGCCAGGTGAGCTGCACCCCAACGCAGTATCATATTGGGAGGGGAGAACTGAGTCCTTATAACTGTCATCAAGACCTGGGTTTTGGGTTTGGAGGGCAGTTTTCACTCTCGATCAACAGGATGTATACTTCAGTATCCACAAGTACTGACATCTGAGCTGCTCTAAGACATCTCAGACACAACTTCAGCAGGCTCTGTCAAGAAGATGAACAAACATTTTTAATGCCTTTTAAATACCTTATCTGCCTTTGAGTAGGTCAAGGGTTTTTTTTTTTTTTTTCTCTCTCTCTCCTTTTTTAAGCCACATATGTAAGGCAGTGGCTCACCAACATTAGTACATTGAGAACTCAGAGATTCTAGACTTTTCCAAACAAAACAAATGAACAAACAAAAAACAAACTTAAAAGAAAGATCCCAAGGTAATTCTGATAAGTTACAAGTTTGGAACTACTGGCCTAACACTTTCTCCATTTAATTTCACAATTCCTGGTAAGTATTATAAAATGCAGAGCATAGCATGTCTAATTCATCATATTTATACTTCTGCACTCCTTCTGCTATTAATGTTGACACTAAAGATTCTTCCTACTTGATCTGCCACTCCTGATAAGTATTGTCCAGTGGAGAACATCTTATACCTGTTTCATCATATTTATCTTTTCACAATTTTCCCTCCCTTTTTCTCCTTACCACCTACTTTTGGCATATTAATCTATCAAGCAAAATGAGGACAGGCTTACTCAGTGTTCTTTCAAGATCACTGAGAAAGTGAAAAGAGGACATCAGAAGAAGGCTAAGCTTCAGTGAACTATTTTTCATGGTTGGGGAGGCTCCCTCTCTTCCCCTCTACCCCCTACCCAAAGCTAATCCGTTGCTGAACCTGGTCGAGTCAGGCTCCTCTCTCCCTCATTCCCTGAGCTATAGCCTTACTGGTCTTATTTCAGTTTCTCAAATGTGCAGAGCTCCTTCCCATCCCAAAGCATCTATATAAGCTGGTCCACATTATGTGGCCTCCTCTTCCTCTGAGTCTTCAGGCATCCTATACTTCTCTGTGATGGCCCTTATCATATGTGAAGCTATATATTTTTAAAATTGAACTATAGTTGATTTGGGTTTCCTTGGTGGCTCAGATGGTAAAGAATCTGCCTGCAATGCAGGAGACCTGGATTTGAACCCTGTATCAGGAAGATCCCCTGGAGAAGGGAATGGCTACCCACTTCAGTGTTCTTACCTGGAGAATTCCATGAATGGAGAAGCCTGGCGGGTTATACAGTCCATGGGGGCTCAAAGAGTTGGGAACGACTGAGTGAATGACACTTTGGGGTTTCCCAAGTGGCACAGTGGTAAAGAACCCATCTGCCAATGCAAGAGATAGAAGAGACTCAGCTTTGATCCTGGGTTGGGAAGATCCCTTGGGGGAGGGCATGTCAACCTACTCCAGTATTCTTGCCTGGAGATCCCCACAGCAGAGGACCCTGGCAGGCAATAGGCATAGGGTTGCAAAGAGCTGGACACTACTGAAGTGACTTAGCATGCACTTACATTTGATTTACAATGTTGTGTTAGTTTCGGGTGTATGGCAAAATGATTAACACATACACATATTATTATATATTACATATATATTATACATGTATAGAATACATATATTCTTTTTAAGATTCTTTTCCCTTACAGATTATTACAACATAGTGAGTATAGTTACATGTGCTATACAATAGGTCCTTGTCGGTTATCTATTTTATGTATAGTAGTGAATGTAAGTTGATCTCAACCTCTTAATTCATTTACCATGAACTTCCTGATGTTCAAGCTGGTTTTAGAAAAGGCAGAGGAACCAGAGATCAAATTGCCAACATCTGCTGGATCATGAAAAAAGCAAGAGAGTTCCAGAAAAACATCTATTTCTGCTTTATTGACTATGCCAAAGCCTTTGACTGTGTGGATCACAATATACTGTGGAAAATTCTGAAAGAGATGGATATACCAGACCACCTGATCTGCTTCTTGAGAAACCTATATGCAGGTCAGGAAGCAACAGTTAGAACTGGACATGGAACAACAGACTTGTTACAAATAGGAAAAGGAGTACACCAAGGCCGTATATTGTCACCCTGCTTATTTAACTTATATGCAGAGTACATCATGAGAAACGCTGGGCTGGAAGAAGCACAAGCTGGAGTCAAGATTGGCAGGAGAAATATCAATAACTTCAGATATGCAGATGACACCACCCTTATGGCAGAAAGTGAAGAGGAACTAAAAAGCCTCTTGATGAAAGTGAAAGAGGAGAGTGAAAAAGTTGGCTTAAAGCTCAATATTAAGAAAACAAAGATCATGGCATCTGGTCCCATCACTTCATGGCAAATAGATGGGTAAACAGTGGAAACAGCGTCAGACTTTATTTTTGGGGGGCTCCAAAATCACTGCAGATGGCGATTGCAGCCATGAAATTAAAAGACACTTACTCCTTGGAGGGAAAGTTATGACTAACCTAGATAACATATTGAAAAGCAGAGACATTACTTTGCCAACTAAGGTCCGTCTAGTCAAGGCTATGGTTTTTCCTGTGGTCATGTATGGATGTGAGAGTTGGACTGTGAAGAAAGCTGAGTGCTGAAGAATTGGTGCTTTTGAACTGTGGTGTTGGAGAAGACTCTTGAGAGTCCCTTGGACTGCAAGGAGTTCCAACCAGTTCATTCTGAAGGAGATCAGCCCTGAGATTTCTTTGGAAGGAACGATGCTAAAGCTGAAACTCCAGTACTTTGGCCACGTCACGTGAAGAGCTGACTCATTGGAAAAAACTCTAATGCTGGGAGGGATTGGAGGCAGGAGGAGAAGGGGATGACAGAGGATGAGATGGCTGGATGGCATCACTGACTCCATGGACATGAGTCTGAGTGAACTCCTGGAGTTGGTGATGGGCAGTGAGGCCTGGTGTGCTGGGATTCATGGGACCACAAAGAATCAAACACGACTGAGCGACTGAACTGAACTGAACTGAGGCCTATTTATGTTTTACAGATAAATTCATTTGTATGATTTTCTTAGATGCCACACATAAGCAAGATCATGGTATTTGTCTTTGTCTGTCTGACTTACGTCACTTAGTATGATAATCTCTAGGTCCATCCATGTTGCTGCAAAAGGCATCATTTCATTCTTTTTTATGGCTTAGTAATATTTGCTATTACTTAGCTATTAAATCTGCCACATAACTATGACTGACTTGCACTGCTGTACCTCCCTCTTGAGTCTCTCTCTCTCCCCCACTGTCCCCCATCCCACCCCCCTAGGTCAGCACAGAGCACCAGGCTGGGTTCCCTGTCGTTATACTGCAACAGTTAATTAGCTATCTGTTTTATGCACGATAGTGTTAACGTGACTTTCTCCATTCATCTCATTCTTTCCTTCCCCTCTTGTGTCCACAAGTCTGTTCTCTATATTTGCATCACCATTCCTTCCCTGAAAATGGGTTCATCAATATCATTTTCCAGATCCCGTATTTGTGAGTTAATATACTATATTTGTTTTTCTCTTTCTGACTTACTTTACTCATGTAACAGGCTCTAGGTTCATCCACCTCACTATAACTGACTCAAATTTTATCAGAGTTAGGTTAATAGATGTACATGCAATCTTATGTACATCCTAAACTCAGAATCTCGAAGATCTCTCTGCCACCCCAAACATGACTCTATGAGTTCCTTTGCTCCATGACTTCATTTCCTAAAGAATAAAGCCCTCAAGTGGATAAGCATTGAGCTCATGGAGAACTGATGGTCTCTCTAGGGTATGAAAATGATGGAGGGGAATGTCCTTTCTGAAAGACAGAGGTCCTTGGCAGTGTAATGGTAGAAAGACACAGTATAATGGTTAACAAAGGCTTGAGTCAGAGAAACATAAGTTTAACCCCAGATCGATCAATTATGAACTAAATAAACTTGGGCATGTCTCACAATGTCTGTGGGTCATGTTTCCCTCATTTGTGAAAAATGCAAAATGATAAAATCTGTGCCACAGAGATTTTGTGAAGGTCACACAAGACGATTTATATGAGGCGCATAGCATACTCCCTGGTATGCTGGAGATATTTCATGACCGAAAAAGGACTAGTATGAAATGCAGGCATTGCTTCACGGTATCAACCACTCAGATGCAAACTGTATAGAGTAACAACTCCCAGGAAAATGGTCAGTCTGGAGCTGTGGGAATTCACTGTGTCTCAGGGAGAATTTCAACCTCCTGAGTTTTAGGGACATTTTCTTCCCTCCACTGAAGACCCTATTCATATGCAAGCTATTTGGCATGGAATGCTAAAAATTATCCCCTGCTAAAATTTTCACTTGTCTTTCTGAAGATGTAAATTGACTTCCCTGGTGGCACAGTGGATGGAAATCCACCTGCCCATGCAGGGGTCACAAGTCTGGCTTGGTCCTGAAGGATCCCACATGCCACAGAGCAACTAAGCTTGGGACCACAATTGCTAAGCCTGTGTGCCAGACAGCCAGTGCTCTGAAACAAGAGACGCCTACACACCACAGTTAGAGTGCAGCCCCCACTTTCCACAACTAGAAAAAAGCCTGCACAGCAATGAAGACCTAACACTATCAAAACTTAAAAAAAAAAATATATATATATATATATAAAATAAATTGGTTCTGCTTTTAAAGTAATCAAGCTTATTTCCCCCCTCTGGACATTTATTTTGAACATAAATAAGGTGAAAACAAAATAAAATCTTCTGGTATGTGTGCGTGTGTGGTAAACATATTTGTTATATGTACAAGCAAGTCGTCTCTCTAAGTCTTCATTTCTCTGTTGTGTTCGTTATCTTGGGATGATAATAGTATCTGTCCCAAGGTCTTTTCATGAGAATGTGAAGAGTCAAGGCAGAAATTCCCTGATGTGTAGCCGGTACTCAGGTGATGTTGGTCTCCTTCCCCCTTCTAGAAAAGATAAAGATAAAGTTTACATGGAGGTTTTAGTCTGAATGGGGAGATTTTACTTTTCCAATATTCCACCCTTATTTACTTCCCCTATCCCTACACTGGACTTCCCTGGAGGCTCAGTGGTATAAAGAATCTGTCTGTCAATGCAGGAGATGTAGGTCTGATCCCTGAGTCAGGAAGATCCATACCCTGAAAGAAGGATATGACAACCCACTCCAGTTTTCTTTCTTGGGAAATCCCATGGACAGAGGAGTCTGGCAGGCTACAGTCCATGGGTTCACAAAATAGTCACACATGACTCAGTAATTAAACAACAGCAAAAGTCCCTATACTACCCCAAAGCATCAGGTTTCAATCAATAGTAATTTAATTAATTCTTTATATATGTGTACACACACACACAGACACACACACACATAAACATGTATACATGGTTGACATGGGGTTAGTAAAGGTCACATTTTTTTGGTAAAGATAGACAGTACCAAATATTTATTCAAAATAGTTGTAGAGATCATTGAAACTATATAAGTAATCCTGAAATGATAGGAAATTAATATAAAGATTAATTATGTCATCAGAAATAATCAATTTTCTTATTTTTATTGAAGTATAGTTGATTAGTAAGACTTTGATGAGTATAAGTACTAGTAACTAGCAAGAACTTCCTGCTAGCTTCTTCAGTGAGCTTTTAATAAATCTTGCACTGGCCCTCCAGCTTCTGGGATTATAGTCATCAGTCACCTGAAGACAGGCCGAGTCACTGAGTCATCGCCAGAGATTGCCAGGGCAACCGGGTACAGAGTGCCTGGTTGGGAAAGGTCAGTGCCTCCCACACCCACCGACAGTTGGTAAGTACAGACACAGCTCATGAAGCACTGCATTGACTTTGTGGAATCCATATCATGCTGCCAGTGTGAGGTCCAGTGGTTAGGACTCTGCACCTTCACTGTCAAGGGGGCCCCGGGTAGATCTCTGATCTGGAAGTGCTTATATCCATAACTTTTATGCAGGTTGCTTAACCTAACCAATATTTGACATCTGAGGGCAGGTAATTGTTTATGTTGAGGCTGTCCTATGTCTTATAGAATGTTTAGCAGCATCTTTGGCCTTTACCAGGTTCTTCTTGCCCCTAAGTTGTGTCACTCAAAAACATCTCTAGATATTGTCCCTGGGAGGCCAGAATTATCCCCTCCCCAGATGAAAACTGCTTTTCTGGGAAAGCAGAAACTTTTCTGAAAAAAGTTATCTTTTGTAGTTTGTGAGACCTGACCCGAGATGGAAAATGGGCCTATGGCAGAGAAGATCTGGAGCCTTAACCACTGGACTAGTGGGGAATTCCTGAAAACTGCTTTTCTGAATTTAGAGGCCAATTCTCACTCTAGAAGAGGGAACACTGTAGTAAAGCTCTCAGCCCAGGGAGCCTGTAGCTCGCCTTTCCTTTGTTTGAATGGAATGTCTGTTTACTTCCTGGGAGCCTTCTTCTGCCATTATTTTCATTTCTGATGAACTGATTTGACCACCTAAGAGAGCTAAGAAAAGAGATACCAGGAATAATGCTGCGAGAGCCACCAGGTGCAAAAGAGGAGGCACCCGTAGAGATGCGGAAATGCAGGCTTTCAAGACGCCTTCAGGGAATTCACCCAAGCTCTGAAGGTTGACCAGATGGTTGACCAGTCTCTGTGAACTATAGTTACGGGAAGCAATGCCAGTGAATGAGGATCATGGCTTCAGGGAATTTAAAGAGAAGGAAGGAAGAGTTACCACTAATGTATAAAGATGGGTAACAAGTTTCTATAGAGACCAAGTGTGGTGCTGATCCAGCTGGCACTCTCATTTCCAGTTTGGGGCAATTATCAATAGTCAGTTCAGTCATTTCAGTCGCTCAGTTGTGTCCGACTCTTCTCGACCCTGTGAATCACAGCACACCAGGGCTCCCTGTCTGTCACCAGCTCCGAGAGTTCACTCAGACTCACGTCCATCGAGTCAGTGATGCCATCCAGCCATCTCATCCTCTGTCGTCCCCTTCTCCTCCTGCCCCCAATCCCTCCCAGCATCAGAGTCTTTTCCAGTGAGTCAGCTCTTCACGTGATGTGGCCAAAGTACTGGAGTTTCAGCTTCAGCATCATTCCCTCCAAAGAAATCCCAGGGCTGATCTTCAGAATAAACCCCTCACAAACGTTTGCATAAAGGATTTTGCAAGAACATAAGGTGTCCTTTGGCTTCCTGGTGGCTCAGTAGTGATGAATCCGCCTGCCAATGCAGGAGAAAGTGAAAGTGAAAGTCTCTCAGTCCGGTCTGACTCTTTGTGACCCCATGGACTATACAGTCCATGGAATTCTCCAGGCAAGAATACTGGAGTGGGCAGCTGTTCCCTTCTCCACGGGATCTTCCCAACCCAGGAATCCAACCAGGGTCTCTTGCATTGCAGGCACATTCTTCACCAGCTGAGCCACAAGGGAAGCCCAAGAATACTGCAGTGGGTAGCCTAGCCCTTCTGCAGGGGATCTTCCCGACCCAGGAATCCACCTGGGATCTCCTGCATTGCAGACAGATTCTTTACCAGCTGAGCTACCAGGGAAGCAAGGGTTCAGTCCCTGGGTCAGGAAGATCCCTTGGAGAAGGAAATTGCAGCCCATTCCAGTATTCTTGCCTGGGAGGTCCTATGAACAGAAGGTGCTCGGTGGGCTATAGTCTATGGAGTCCCCAAAAGAGTTGGACATGACTTAGTGACTAAACAACAAGCAGCCTTGCCGGGATCTTGTGTGGACTCAATGGAGCTGATGAATGAAGAGTATTTTAAGAGTGCTTGGGAAGGTAAAGGCATTCAACGAATGGTAGCTGTTGTTTTATTAATTGTTTAAGGGGCTTGCCCCATGAAGTATAGTAAAACAGCCTTTGATAAATTTAGATCAGGTAAGGTCAAAGGAGAAAGGCAGAACTGTGCTTTGGACGGACACTCTGTTCCAAAGGTAGACTAGCCTTCTGAACTGCAGAAGTTAGGGATGAATGATTTGGATGTGGGATCAGACTCCTCCTCCTTGTTCACCTTTCTCTCTAAAATGCCAGCCCCAGGCTGGGCTGCTGACTAGGAGGCAACCATGCAGATCCGAGTCTCTCTCTCTTACTTCTCCAGCTCTTTGACTCTTGCCAAGGGCGAGGTTAGTATAGAACATGGGAGCTCCAAGAATAGCCTGGGAATAGGATGGGTGTGGCGGGGTGGAGGTGGGGGCAGCAACACAGAGAAAGTCTCGGACCGACACTTTCTAGCATGACATTAGGAAAGACACTTCACCTCTTTGACTTGTAACTTTTTTCATGTAAAGTTAAAGTCTCAATATCTACCTTGAAGAGTAATTGCAAGGATAAAGTTGTTCACTTACAAGGAACATAAAAGGAAATGTATGCTTTTTTTTTTTTAACATAAAAGGAGTTTTATGTTTTCTTGTGTTTTTTTTTTTACAAGAAACTTGTAACCCTGCCTTAGATTCATGGTTGTCCCCTCCCCACCACAATCCCATTAACAAATATTTACTGAGAACTCAGAGCCAGGTGTGTGTTAGGTGTGTAGCCTGCAGAAAAGAGTATTATGAGGTCCCTGTTTTCAGAGTCTTCTTGGTCAAGAAAGGAAACAATAATTGAAAGCAGCTTCCCTGATAGCTCAGTTGGTAAAGAATCTGCCTGCAATGTGGGAAACCTGGGTTCAATTCCTGGGTTGGGAAGATCCCAAGGAGAAGGGAAAGGCTACCCACTCCAGTACTGTGGCCTAGAGAATCCCATGGACTACAGTTGCAAAGAGTCGGATACGACTTTCACTTTCACTTTTCAGGGTTTACTGATGTTTTTCTATTTATCAAGCTTCCCATTGGTCATCTGTGGACCTTCAGTAGTCTAAAATGTGCCTATTTTGTTATTTTAGTTGCTAAGTTGTGTCTGACTCTTTGGCTACCCTTGGTAGCCCGCCAGGCTCCTTAGTTCGATGGGATTTCCCAGGCAAGAATACTGGAATGGGTTGCCATTTTCTTCTCCAGGGGACCTTCCTGACCCAAGGATTGAACCCATGTCTCTTGTGTCTCCTGCACTGGCAGGTGGGTTCTTTACCACCGAGTCACCAGAGAAGTCCAAAATATGCATATACACCCATTTACAGTATATATTTGTACATTTAAGTGTCAAAGAGATAGGTGATTTATCCAAGCTAGGAAATGATTGAATCAAGTTCAGCCCTGCTCTCAGACTCAAGCTGGTCTTTGTCTCATAATCAGATATCTTTTCTAGAAAGATAGTGAAATGGAGGTGGACACCTGAGAGATCTTCCTCATCAAATCCTAGAAAATCAGACCTGGAAGGATGCTCAGAGATGGTGGAGTTCAGTTCCCTAATTTTACAAATGAAGAGATGGTAATTTGAAGACACTAAAGTTGATACACTGTCACGTGGTATTAACAGTAAGTGGCAGGGCTAGGACGTGCAGCCGCTTGAGTGGAAGTCTCAAGTCTTGGGTTTTCACCACATCAGGCTACTCCCAGAAATGAAAATCTCAACTGCTGTGCAGATGGAGAAAGGACTAGGTGGACCAGGTGGGTTGAGTGGGAAGAAACACAGAGCTCAGCTATGACAGACAGCCCGGCTCTTGTGGCCAGGGTCATGCCCTGCCCCCACCCGCCTCTGCAAATGGAAATAAGTGAGCCTCTCTCAATCACCTTCTCTCTTTAGTCAGAATGGGCATCGCAAATGTTTGCAAATATCTTATAAACACTAGCCCTTGTGCAGAATGGACTCAGTGCTGGTTTTACAACTGGAAAACTTCTGAACGTGAGTCTTTTAATTTTGGAGGTTGTTATGGTAACGGCAACAACTTTGAGAAGAAAACAGAATGTGAAGAAACCTGCAAGAAACCTGGTTTTCTAGAAGAAGTCTGCCCTCCCCAGAGCCAGGATTGCCCTAGGGCAATAGAAGCTATTTTTGTGAATGAGGAGTGCATTCCTTCACGTCCTTCTCTCTGCCATGCTCCTTAAAAAAAATAATAATAATAATAATGAATTAGGCTTCACCAAGTTTTAGTTTCAGCATGTGGGACTTGGTTCTCTGACTAAGAATAGAAATTGGGCCCCTTGCATTGGGAGCCACAATCTTAGCCACTGGAACTCCAGGGAAGTCCCCCTGGTGTGTTCTTAATTTTTTAAAAAAATTTACTTAGTTTTAATTAGAGGATAGTTGCTTTACAATATTGCACTGGTTTCTGCTGTGGATCAAAATGCATCAGCCACAGGTATACACATGCCTCCTCCCTCTGGAACCTCCCTCCCACTTCCCACCCCTTCCCCTCCTCTAGGCTGTTACAGAGCCCTGGTTTGAGTTTCCTGAGTCATACAGCACATTCCCATCGGCTCTCTAGTTTATGTCTGTATACATGTTTCCATCCCCCTCTCTCCTTTCTCCCCCCGTACCCCTGTCCGTAAGGCTGTTTTCTATGTCTGCGTCTCCACTGCTGCTCTGCATACAGATTCATCAGTACCGTCTTTCTAGATTCCATATATACATGATACACAGACACACACACACACACATATATATATACACATATACATATATACGATATTTATCTTTCTGAATTCTTTCACTCTGTGTAACAAACTCTAGATTCAATCTCCTCATTAGAACTGTGTCAAATGCTTTCTTTTCTTTTTTATGACTGAGTAACATTCCACAGATATATGTACCACAGCTTCTTTTCCACTCATCTGTTGATGCATCTCTAGGCTGCTTCCATGTCCTAGCTATTGTAAATAGTGCTGCACTGAACAGTAGGGTACATGTGTCTTTTTCAATTTTGGTTTTCCTCCTAGTGGCTCAGACCATAAAGCATCTGTGTACAATGTGGGAGACCTGGGTTTGATCCCTGGGTTGGGAAGATCTGCTGGAGAAGGAAATGGCAATCCACTCCAGTACTGTTGCCTGGAAAATCCCATGGACAGAGGGGCCTGGTAGGCTACAGTCCATGGGGTCATAAAGAGTCAGACACAACTGAGTGACTGACTTCATTTCATTTTTCATTTCAGGGTGTATGCCGAGAAGTGGGATTGCTAGTTTGTATGGTAGTTTTATTCTTAGTTTTCAAAGGACTTTTCATACTGTCTCCCATAGTGGCTGTATCAATTTACATTCCCATCAACAGTGCAAGAGAGTTTGGTGTGTCTTTAAATTACCTACCTCTGTGCCTGAAATTCTACAAATATTGCCAAAATGTTTAAAATCTCAAGACTTTATTTTTAAAATATATACATACATACAAATATAATATACTGTGAGGATTAAGAGTCATTCATACTTAGTACTGGAGAAGGAAATGGCAACTCACTCCAGTATTTTTGCCTGGAGAATCCCATGGACAGAGGAGCCTGGTGGGCTACGGTCCATGGGGTTGCAAAAAGTCAGACACAACTGAGCAACTAACACACACACACACACACACACACACACACACACACACGTAGTATGAGTTATTGCTTAGTGATTTGGAGGATAAAGGTTTTGGGGGAATGGATGGTGAGTTTGAAAACTTGGGGCATCGTATTGGAAGAAACCGCATTAGACAAGGAAGTAGATCTTTGAGGTAAAGATTAAATTAAATTAAAATTTATCCACAGGGAAACATTCAATTATCATCTTAAAATAACATTCCTCTGTGTATGCCTTTACTTACTTTCTCTCTTTCTCTCCTCCCCATTTCTCTCTCTCTCTCTGTATGAATTATATAGTATTTTCTATCAAGATTTTTATGTAGCATTTTCCTATAGACATTTAGACATTTTTTTCAGATCAGTGAATATTCTTCAGTATCGTTGTTGATGGCTACATAATATTCTAACCTACAAAGCACTATAATCGTCTGTAGTTAAATGTGTGCTTCCAATTTTCCATTATTGCAAAGTAGCACAAGGTTAAACATTAAGAATGATTTTTAATACCTTTGAAAAATAACATCCTGAGTGATGCCAGAAAGATGGCTGAATAAGAGGTCTCCCCCTCATATTCCTTCTGAATAATTATTTGGCATCCATCCATAGACAAAAACACCTTTGTGGAAGCTTTCAGATCCAGGAAGGAGACCGTGAAGCCCAGGGCAGCCCTACACCTGGGAGAACCATTTGAGACGGCAGGTCCACACCCAGGTGGCTGACACAGCTATCACAGTTCCAACTAGAGGCCCAGAAACAGTCCCATTTAGCTTGGTCCTGTCACCAGCATCATATGCCAAGGGACCCAGGCAGAGTCAGCCTCCACCATGCATCAGATAACAGGCACAGTGAGCCCTGAACGAGCCTGGAAACTGCCTGCAGCCCCTGCCTAGAAGGCCCTGGAGGAAAACCCACCTAACTTACGCAGAGTAGAGATTCTGAAAGGGCCCTGAAATAGGGTCTGTCTCATCCTGTCCATGGTCTGCAGACAGGCCCACTGGCTCAGGGACCCAAGAGAAGACACTCCCATCTGCGACTCTGGAGATCCTGAACGGCCCTAGACTGGGTTCCAGCCCTTTCCAGCCATAGACTGTGAGCAGTCTTGCCAGAATAGAGACTTGGCAGGAGACACATCTGTACCTTGGGAGACACAGAAAGGGCCCTAGAGTTGGCTCCGGTCCTTCCAGTCACAGTCAGGGAACAGTCCAGTCCAGTAAGGACTAGCAGGCGACACTTGTCTGTGCCTCTGGAACCAGGAATACAAAATCCAGTCTTGGCTGTTGAACCAGAAACAGTCCCCATCAGCCATGGCCCAGGACCAGTGTCACCCACCCAGGGACTCATCCAGTGACTACGCAGCAGCCCTCCCAGGGACCTGATGGGAGCCACACCTATCTTGTACCTGGTAATAGGCTTGCTGAATGAGGGCCTGACCTTGGACCCTAAAGCAGACCCCTCTCCCAGCACCTTCCTACAGAACCAGGTTCTAGAGACAGTCTCATCCATCCAAGGACTGGACAGAATCCATGCCTACCTGAGCCTCTGAAATCAAACATGCAAATCACAAATCCACTGCAGATGACCCAGTGACAATCTCAACTCTGATTCTAGTGGTAGTCCTGGCAGCCTGGGGAGCTCCCAGAAAGTTCTCTCCTGCCAAAACCAGTATGTCAAGACTGGAAGAGGTGTTTGTTCCTTCAAATGCAGGGACACCGACTCAAGGCCACACTAATCATGAAGAATCAAACATGGCACAACCAAAAGAGCTGGTAAAGCTCTGGCGACTGGCTCCCAAGAAACGCAGATCTACAGTCTGCCTGGCAAAGACTGCCAAGCAGTCATCTTTAGGAAGCTCACTGAGGACGTCCCTGGGGAACAGAGGATAAGAAGCCACCTGCCAATGCAGGGGACACAGGTTCCAGCCCTGTTTGGGGAAGATTCCACATGCCTGGGAACAAGGCATGCACCACAACAAGTGAAAAATGGAAAATTTCCTGCCATATCAGTAAACAAGGTTGTCACAATCCCCAGCAATCCCAGCCCTCCAGATGCGAATTCCTGAGCCCTAAGGGCACCCAGGAAGGAGAGGAACACTTGCAACTCAGCAGCCATTGGGCTGTAGCCACTTCCTAGGGTAAACCCTGAGGAATTCAGGATGTAAAAAATACATGATGCTGGGCCCACATAGCTAAGATGCAAACGAGAGGAATGATTCTGTGAGTTCAGACTCTTGCATCCTCTATACATACGAACGTGCTGAATTCCTTAACTTGAGATATCTGATTTTCCTTACTTCACAAAAGTACCTCTGATGTTCTGACTACCTGCCCTTTGCTGCAAACTTCTATATAACCTGACTCATTCCCCTGCCTCCTCGGAGCAGTTCTCTCAGGGTTGCTTGAAATACTGTCTCCTGAGCTTAAGTTTTTTTTTTACAAGGACGCAGTCTAGGTGTTAATGACTGATTGAGGCTGCTCTGCCATCTGAAGTTAGACTGGGGAAGGATCCACGTCCAAGCTCATTCACCTGGCCATTGAAGAATTCAGTTCTTCAAAGGCTATTGGTCAGGGGCCACCTTCAGCCCTTGACAATTGGGCCTCTCCAGGGGGCAGCTCACAAACATGACAATGGGCTTCATCAGAGCAAGCAGTGGGAAAAACCAGAACAAGTGCTAGCAAGACAGAAGCCCCAGTTGTTTGTAACTTAATCTTGGAAGTGACACTGCACTGCTCCTTAGAAACAGGTCGCTAAGTCCTGCCCACATCAAGGCAGTGATTACACAAGAGCATGAATCCTAGGAAGTGGGCATCACTGGGCCCCCTGAGCAGTCTGACTGCCGCGGGGAGGAGGAGCTTGGCCAGAATCACACAGCAATGGCCGCTTAAACACTCAGTTCTTGGGAACTTTCTGTTGGTCCAGAGATTAGGACTTCACGCCTCCACTGCAGGGGACACAGGTGCGATCCCTGATTCAGGAACTAAGATCCTGCAATCCATGTGGCCAAAAATAAATATAAAATAAAATAAAATAAAACTCAGTTCTTGAGTCTCCTTCCTCTCCCTTATTCTTTGATATTTGTTCACAGGTGAAAAGTTGAAGACTCCCAGTGCCTGGTCCCTATGAGTACAAATACCCAAGAGGCCTTACATCACCAAGGCTGGGTGATAACTGTTGTGATATAAAAGTTGCTTAGATGAAAATGTTGCAGGAAGGCGGACCCCTTCCAGGGCCCGAAACTGGGCTCTTGTCTAACACTCGGAAATGAATTGTCCGAGGAGACACATGTGCTGATAAAGCAAGAGATTTTATTGGGAAAGGGCACCTGGGTGGAGAGCAGCAGGGGAAGGGAACCCAGGAGAACTGCTCTGCAGCGTGGCTCGCAGTCTCGGGTTTTATGGTGACGAGATTAGTTTTCGGGTGGCCTTTGGCCAATCATTCTGACTTAGAGTCTTTCCTGGTAGTGCACGCATCGCTCAGCCAAGATGGATGCTAGCGAGAGGGATTCTGGGAAGTGGACAGACATGCAGTGTTTCCTTTAGACCTTTCCCAAGCTCTTCTGGTTGGCAGTGGCTTCTTAGTTCCGTATTCCTTATCAGGATCTCCTGTCAAAAACAACTCATGCAAATAGTTACTATGGTACCCGGCCAGGGTGGGTGGTTTCAATCAGTGTGCTTCCCTAACAAAAAGATACACAGAAACCATTAAAAAGAAGAAACTACCAGAAGACCAGAGAGTGCCAGATCAGCTACAGGGGCACTGGAAACAACACTCTTGGCATGGTGTTGAGATCTTGCTAAATTTCTTAATCCATATGCTGGAGGAAAATCTTTCAAATGAACAAGCTCCACAAGCCTTAAAAAACTTCCTGGGAAGAATGAAAGAGAACAATTCAGGAGCATACATTAATACAGATTTATAACCTGCTTATATAAGTTAACAATATCAGGTGAAAATTTTCCTATATCATTAAATATTGTTCAGAACCGTCCAGAGGGGTGGAGCTTTCTTGGTATGGCTCGATGATAATTGACTTAAGCAAACTTCTTTGATTAAATATTAAGAGAGTTTATGATTTCTCAATATAATAAGTAATGTTGTATGGACTTCTCTGGTGTTCCAGCAGTTAAGAATTTACCTTGCGATGCAGAGGACTTGGGTTAAATTCCTGGTCGGGAAACTGAGACCACACGCCTCCGAGCAACTGAGAGCACGTGTCACAGCTAGAGAGTCCATGCGCCGCCATGAAGGATTCTGCAGGATGCAACGAAGATCCAATGCAGCCAAATGCATAAATATTAAGAAATTAAGTAATGGTACACTTCACAAGGATAATAAATCACTGTGAGCACTTCTGACTAGTTAGAATAGATTATAAGAAAGGGACCCTCTGGGTCACAGAAACATGCATTTTAAAAGCTTTCAATACTTAATACTATTAAAATTTTCATAATTGCCACTTATGAAACACTTATGATATGTCAGGAACCAAGTTAAGGGCTTTACATACATGCTCTCCTTTAATATTTCCAACAGCCCAGCCCAAAGAGGAAGATTCTATTAATATCTGTATCTTATAAATGGGGAAGCTGAAAGTCAGAAAGATAAATGACTTGATTTAAACAGCAAACTGACAAGGAGTAAAGCTGGTGTTTGAATTGAAGTGGGACTCTAGGACCCATATTCCTTTTTTTTTTTTTTCATTACAACCATGCAGCATGTCAGATTGTAGTTCCCTAACCAGGGATTGAACCTGCAACCCCTACGTTGGAAGCATGGAGTCTTAACCATGGGACCTCCAGCGAAGTCCCTGGAACCCATATTCTTAACCTGTTCACTTTCATTAAAGTTCAGCTCCACTGTGTGAGCAGCCCAGTCCTTGCTTACCTCTCCATCCCATAAAATTCCCTGATCTCGCCATAGGGACTATGCAAGGATATTCTGGGCCTGCCTGCTCTACCTTTTGATGTTTATATTTTGTGGGCTCTTGAAAGCTGGGATGTTGCGTTACACATTTCTGCACCCAGCCAAGAGAGGTGACGTGTGTACAGAGTAAATACTCTACACGTAGCTATTGATTCATTTTGTAAAAATTACACTGTGGAGGAAAGGAGAGGCCTGGGATTTATTTTTCAGAGGTAAAGTTTTAAGCTCTCAGTCAGTCCTACGAGTCTTGTCATCTCTGAATTATGGAAGAAAAGTGAAGAAGGAAGGAAATGAAGGAGGGAGGGAGAAGCAGTGTTAATCAAAGAAGAGGCAACTCACACCTGGGAATTCTCATTTTTTCAAACTGTTTTCAAATTGCAGACAATAAATCAAGAGCTGTGAGGATGGAACCCAGAAAATATCATGAAAAGAACCTCAAGAGTGAAAGCCTCCACCCACTATCAAAGGACCTCCAAAGAAATGACAGAAACCCACTGGAGATGACTTTTATCTTCTGAACTATGATAAAAGTGGAAAGGAAATGCAGAATGTGATATCTAGGTGCTAGTTGCCTCAAGCAATAAACCCAAACCAGAGAATAAAGCCATAATACATAAGATGGAAAGATTAGGGAATTCCCTGGTGGTCCAGGGGTTAGGATTCTGAGCTTTCACTGCTGAGAGCCTGGGTTCAGCCCCTGGTCTGGGAATGCATGGCATGGCCCAAACAAACAAACAAAAAACAGCATAGAAATACTAAGGTGATCTTACAAGTATACCACAGCGAACCAGATGACACCAATGGAGAACTAACTCTGAGATAAGCATGAGCATGCCTAACTTGTACATTAATATGTTGAGAGGTTTATCTATTTCAAACCAGAGTCTCCAGCCCACCAACAGAGATCGTGAGTGAACCAATGCAGAAAATTCAACCCGGTGTGTCTGTGTCTATTGCTACTTGGACGTTGGTTAAAGGAGGGTCCTGTGGGCACCATCCAGGCCCCTTGGAGCTCGGCCGGCAGAGTGAACCAGCCTTCCATCAGTGAGAGGTTGTTGTTTTCAGACTGACTGCAAAGGGCGGCTGCCTTCCATAGTCTGTTCCCCTGGTGGTGCCAAGATTCTAACCATAACCCTAAACCTAATTGTAGCCCGTAATAAACCACAGACTTTGGACCATTCATCTGGTGAAAAATCTCCAGAGGGCTGTTCAAGATGTGAAGCTTGCAATAATGGGGGGGGGGGTACAGTAGCTCTAGGGGGTTCCATCTTTTAAATAATAAGCTCAATCCAGTAGGCTTGGTTTGGCTGGGCACTGGGCTACTGTGGGGTTGAAATCTCATCCGTAGGGGATACACAGACTTCTGGGTCCAGGACGTCAATGCTCTGCAGGCAGGACCTTCAAATGCTATGCTTTTCTGTGACTGAAGGGGGCACTGCAGCTCCCCCCAAGTACCATCTGTAATAGCTAAAGAAACTCACCAAATACTCACCAGATTGCAGCTGTGAATGGATGACAAACAGCGTCGTAAGCCATCGCTGTTTTTATGTCTTCCTAACCCCTTCACTTTTGATCAGCTGGGTAAACGTGGTCATGGGGCAGGAAGGGGAATATTTGTTGTGTTTGCAATGTGATTATTTCGTGAGCTAATTTCCCAAAGCTCCATCAATAGACAGGACGTGCAGAACTACACAGGAGTCAGAGGAGCCGCTGTGGCTGGTACAGCCGTAGCGCCCATGGCATCAGGGCTGACAGTTTGGAGGTCTCACATATATTAGCAGATGGAGAGGCAAAAAAAAAGTCATTCTTCCATGTCCTTTTGGGTCACCTAACTGCTCCGTTTCCATATCGCCCCCAGAGTCAATTCTTAAATTTAATTTTGGCTGTGCTGGGCATCTCATTGAGGGGGGCTTTTCTTCAAGGTGCCTGGACTCTAGAGTGGGGGCTCTGTAGTTGTGGGATGTGGGCTCACTTGCTCCACGGCATGTGTGATCTTCCCAGACTAGGGATGGAACATGAGTCCCTTGCATGGCAGGAGGATTCCTAACCACTAGACCATCAGGACAGTCCCACAGTCTAGCCAGGAGGATCTTTTTCAAATATAAGATGACGTTGTCCTGCTGCTCAAACCCCCACCAGGGCTCCTAAATTCCTCAGAATAAGAGGCGAAGTCTTTGTAGTGACCACAGGGCCCTCAGTAATCTGTGCCCACATACCTCTCCATCTCCCCTGGTGCTCCTGACCCCTCCCCACTCCAGCCATGATCCCCAAGCACCCAGAGCAGACTCTGACCTCAGGTTCTCAGCACTAGAAACTTCCTTGGTCTGGACAGCTCTTTCCCTGGATTTCACATGGCTCCTGTCCTTCTTCACTACTGCTCATGGCTTGAATGACACCTCAGGAAAGACCTTCCCTGAACACGCTCTGCAAAGCAACTGCCCCCTCGGCTCCCCATCCCCTGGACCCACTCGTCATCTTACTCATCTTTACAGCTTGCTAACATCTTGCCACCTCCTGACATGTCATCCTTGTTTCATTCATGTATTGACCGTTCTTCCCCTGTACACACACACATGCACACAAGCATACACCACACACCTCCTTGATCTCAAATCTGGCCCATCTAGAACAGAACATATAATAAGAGCTCACTGAGCAATACCTCTGCTTACGCTGTTCCTCAGGCACGGCTGTCCTCTATTGGTCTGGCTTCAGAACTTCACTTTTAAGCTCTAGCTCCCTCAAACGTAGCTTTCTATTATCCCACCAACCTCAACCTGCACTTTACTGAAGAGCAGATGTTTGTTTTTGCATCAGTTTTACCATACGAGCCCTCTTGACTGGAGGTGGGGTTTGGAGACAACAGCAAGGCACCCTGTTGTTGGAGATGGGAGGTCAGTGCAAGAAGAGACCCTGCCCTGTGCTCTGGAAGGCTGGCAGATAACCAGGATTCTGGCCCTGGGAGCCAGGAGATGGAGAGAATAAATAGATAAATAAATATAGAAAGAAGGGATAGAGAGGAGGGAATAAAGAGAAGGGTACAGGATAAAGGGAGTGAGCTTGAGCTCTAGCTTGGAAAGAAGATAAAAGAAACTGATAGCATTCATGGTCTCCACAGAAAACAGAATAGGGACTTGTCTGATGTTCTGCTGGCTAAGATTTTGCTTTCCAATGCAGAAGGTGTGGGTTCCATCCCTGGTTGGGGAACTAAGATCCCGCATGTTGCTGCCAGAAAACCAAATCATAAAACAGAAGCAATATGGTAACAAATACTTTTTCAAAAAGGAATTCTTGAAGAAAAATAGAACAAAGTGGCTGGAGGTGGAGGAAGAGTGTCAAGGGTGAACGATGTTTCATTGTGTATTCTTTTCTTTTTTTAGAGTATAATTGCTTTAGAATGTTGAGTTAACTTCTCCTGTACAATGGAGTAAAGCAGCTCTATGCATGTTTATGTCTTTTATATATCCTCTCCCTCTCCCTCCATCCCAAGCCATCTAAGCCAGAGTTGGGCAATGCTACTTGCTCTGAGGCATGTGAAATCCAACCCTGGTCTTCTGCACTGGCAGGCAGATTCTTTACCACTGAGCCACCAGGGAAACCTGGCTATTTATTTTAAAGATGTGGTGCATACATTGTATATCTTTTTTTTACCTTTTGAATTGTGATCCATGTAAGTGTTATTTCTACAAAATAACAGCTTAATTAAAACAAAACCAAAAACCTACAACAAAGCACCCTGACTTTGTTACCTTCTGTGTGGCCCCAAGCAAGTAACTTGGCTGAGACCTGTCCGTAACACTGGCTCAACAGCGGAGACCCAAGAACTTAGTTGCTCCATGGCATGTGGGATTTCCCAGATGAGGGATCCAACCCAGCTCTCCTGCACTGCAGGCAGATTCTTTACCACTGAGCCACCAAGGAAGCCCTTATCACAGCCTGAGGGCTATCTGCAGGATTCAGAAGATGTTACAAGTGAATCTCCCAGCCCTATGTCAGGCACACAGTACCTGCTGCTGTTGTCACAAGTGGAGTGGCTCAGTTGTGTCCGACTCTTTGCAACCCCACGGACTGTAGCCTACCAGGCTCTTCCATGGCATTTAACAGGCAATAGTACTGGAGTGGATTGCCATTTGCTGCTGTCAGAACTCCCAGCAACTCTGGAAGGATTCCAGCATCTCTCTGAGCCCCAGTTCTCTCCTCCATCCCCCTGGGAGAATAACCTGCAACTGCACAGGGCTGGTGGGTGGATTAACTGGGGAAGGGCCTGGGCACACAGAGCCCTGAGTTACCTTCACTATGTCACCCTGTCTCTTGTCGGACTCCGCCTGGACGATCTGGTGGCCACGCCCACTCCCGCCTCCCCAGCTCTCCGTTGCAGGCAGGAAAGGAATGTGCTCTAATTATAACAGAGGCCACAGGCCCGCCAGTGCTGGAAGCAGTCACTTTATTGGTTGGAAAAAGAAGCAGCTGTGGTCAGCTCAGGAGGGAGGGAAGAGGCCAGGAAGGGAGGAGGGCGGCTGGGCTGGAGCCAGACAGGGCCAGGCAGGCACTGCTGCTCCCTTAGTCCACAGGTTGCGGTGGCTGGAGCTGGAGGAAGAAAATCATAATAATACCATCAACAACAACACTCGGGACACTAGACAAGAGTGCTTGCAGCTTAAATTCTGATCCAAAGTTCCTCCCACTCCATCACATCCCGCGATACCTTCCTACCCGCTGCCCCCCAGCAAAGCCTCACTTTCTTGAGGCCCTGGGGCTCTGCTGGCATTTTTCTGAAGGTCCTAGACTCACCTCTTCTGCTCCGACCATCCCAGGACACACCTGGGTATACCATGGTCCTGACTGAGGAGTCACTGTCATTTATCTCCCTAAAATCCTTCCACCACTAGGAAGTTGCACTATGCCCCCATTCCTTCGGTTAAGCTGAGTTAACTGATCAAAAAGATCTTATTTATCCCATTTTATAAGCAAAATATTTGCACTTCAGGGAGGTGAAAAAGGCTAGTTAATTTCAGAGCTGAAATCTGAACCTAGGTCTTCCTGACTGCAATGCCAGCCCATGCTGTTGGTACCCATGGAGGCAAGAGGCAGCTGGCATCACTGAAGAGCTCTGGGCTCTGGGGAGACTGTGCTTCCCTTTCAGGCACTGAATTAGCAACCATGGGTCCTTGGGCATGTCCTCCCCTCTCTCTGGGTCTCAGTCTTCAGATCTGAGCAACAGGTTACATCAATGACCTGCCAGTCTGTTGACTGAGAACTTATCAACAGCAGCACATGATTAGCAATGAAATTACAACCAGGGGTTCCTTCTGGGGGCTTGCTTGTCCCATTCCCTCCATCCGGAACAGCTTCCCTACCATTGTACTTCATCAGACTACCGACCTTTCGCTCATCCTTCAGGACTGGCTCAGAACCCTGCTCCCTCCTTCCCCCACTGTCACCTGGCTGAGCTTTCCTCCTGTGTTCTAACCACACCCAGCCCTGCCCTCCACTGCCGCACTGATAATAGGCACTGGGAGTGTCTGTCCAACTGTCGGCCTCGGCCACCTGGCTGCAAACTACGTGAGGAAGGGCAGCCGTCACCTTCTGTCCCAGCACATGGCACAGTGCTGGACCCCTCGATGGGCTGAAGATGCATGTGCTTTGGGTTTTGTTTCTCTTTCTCTTCTTTTTAAAAAAAAAAAAAAAATCTTCATGTATTTATTCATTTGGCTGCACTGGGTCTGAGTTGCAGCATGTGGAATCTATTTCCTTGACCAGGGATCGAACCCAGGCCTCCTGCATTGGGAGCTCAGACTCTTAGCCACGGGACCAACAGGGAAGTCCCTCTCTTTGCTTTCTTATGCTTGCTGTAAGACTTAATATTATTTTATTTTTAATTATCTGTGGGGAAAGAGAGGCTCCACGATCTTATCTTTAGGCATGAGAACCACTCAAAGCAGGTGAATGTAGCCCTGTCAGCCAGAGAGTAAGTGCACAAGTGAAGTGGAGAAGTAAATCTCGCAGCCCAAATGATCAGCAAATACCGTCCCATCTCCCTTCATGTATGCTGCAAATCAGCCTCTTAGGTCACCTGGTCCATCACCCCCCACCTGTCCTCTTGCAGGAGCCTCCTAGCTGGTCTCCCTGCTTCTGCCACTGCCCCCTCTAGGGTCTCCACACAGCAGCCGGAGCAATCCTTTTAAATTCAAGTCAAGAGCATGTCCATTTCTAAGGGCTCAACATCTCTGGGTCAAGACCAAAGTCCTGGACTTTCCTGGTGGTCCAGTGGTTAAGAATCTGCCTGCCAATACAGGGGACCTGGGTCCGATCCCTGGTCCAGGAAGATTCCACATGCTGCAGACCACGTGCTACAACTACTGAGCCTGCGCGCTGCAACTACTGAAGCCGCGTTGCCTAGAGCCTGGGCTCTGCAACAACAGAGGCCACCACAATGAGCAACACGTGCAACGCAGCGCAGAGCAGCCCAGCGCAGCCAGAGAAAGCCTGTGCACAGCCCTGAAGACCCAGGGCAGCCAGAAGTAAACAGAGTGCCTCTCTGACCCTCTCCTCTATTGCCCTCTTTTTGATCATAGGCTCCAGACTTCAGGCTTTTCCTGAAACACACCAGGGGTTCTTCTGCTTTATATCTGCTGCCCCCACTGGCCATAACAGTCTCTCTGAAAGCTCCCAGTTCCCTCCATCATCTCCAACAAGTTGTTGAGAAGCTGCCTTTTGGAAGGTCCTGTGATAAAACTGCAACACAGCTCCCTGCTGCTCCCCATCCCTCCTCCGAATCCTTCTTCTGTTTTCTTTTTCTCCAGGTCACTTATTTCCTACTATTTTACAGGGAATGAAGGTGTTGAAGGTGTCAGTCGCTCAGTCATTCCCGACTCTTTGCGACCCCATGGACTGCAGCCCACCAGGCTCCTCTGTCCATGGGATTTTCCAGGCAAGTACACTTGAGTGGTTTGCCATTTCCTTCTCAAGAGGATCTTCCCAACCCAGGGATTGAGCCCCGGTCTCCTGCACTGCAGGCAGGTTCTATACCAACTGAGCTACCAGCGGGGTGCACTGCTCTAGGTGCTCTAGAGAGAAATTTTTGTTGGGTTTGTTTGCTCATGGAGCATCCCAGCACCTGGAGCAGTGCACCGCCCGTGATAGAGGCTCAGTGACTGTCTGCTGAGTGGATGAGGACAAATCAAAGGATGGATAAGTGAATAGCACTGTCTTAGCTCGGGGGCTCCTTTTCAGCCTCCTGCAGAGGTTGTCACATCTGGGTATCAATGTATCCCTCCCCCCACCCCAGGGCACCTACCTCAGAAGACAGGGGTGACACAGGACACCTTCCCGCAACCATTGAGGCAGCATTTCAGCAGGTCAGGACACTGGCTGTCCACCTGGCACTGGTCCCGGCAGAGGCCGAGCTGGGGGAAGGCAATGTCCACCTTAGGGCATGAGCCCTTCTTTTCTGGGTAGAAAAAGGAGTAAGAGGTGGTGAGCAGAGCGGAGGCAGGTGGCTGCACATGTCTCCACAGCATGTCTGCCCACCTGGATTCACAAATAAGACAGCTGCTTGCCTGAGCGAATCTCAGGGGGCTTGGAAGGTCATCTGCAACCTCCCTTCCTCCTGTTCTCTCCTCCCAGGGGTTTTGAGATTACTGGACTCCAGTGTGAGTCCCAGCTTTGCCTTCTCCTAACTTTGTGGGCCCAGGAGGGAAATCCTCCAGAGCCTTGTGTCTTCAGGTGTCAGATGAGATCAGTGCTGACCACACCACAGGGTTGTTATGGAAGCAATGGAGGCAACAGACTTCTCTCTGAGAAGTCAACGTCCTTTGTAGCAATAATAATGATGATGAGTAAAGGCAGCTGTTAACACTTAGTTCCTTCTAAGTAGCAGGCATTATCCGAAGCTTGCGACGTTTATTAAGTCATCTAATCCTCAGGATAATCTTAGAACCTGGGACAGGGAGCTTAACTATCTTCTCATGTTGCAGATGAGGAAATTGAGTCAACAAGAATTTAAATAATTTGCTTTCAGTCAAACGGGGTAGAGACAGGATTTGAACCTGGGAAACTGGCTTCAAGTCTGTGCACCATGCATTCTGTTGCTTTGTAAGCAGTAAACCGCAGCGCCCGTGTCAGGGTGACACACCCACAATGTAGATTACTGGACTCCAGTGTGAGTCCCAGCTTTGCCTTCTCCTAACTTTGTGGGCCCAGGAGGGAAATCCTCCAGAGCCTTGTGTCTTCAGGTGTCAGATGAGATCAGCGCTGACCACACCACAGGGTTGTTATGGAAACAATGGAGGCAACAGACTTCTCTCTGAGAAGTCAACGTCCTTTGTAGCAATAATAATGATGATGAGTAAAGGCAGCTGTTAACACTTAGTTCCTTCTAAGTAGCAGGCATTATCCGAAGCTTGCGACGTTTATTAAGTCATCTAATCCTCAGGATAATCTTAGAACCTGGGACAGGGAGCTGTAACTATCTTCTCATGTTGCAGATGAGGAAATTGAGTCAACAAGAATTTAAATAATTTGCTTTCAGTCAAACGGGGTAGAGACAGGATTTGAACCTGGGAAACTGGCTTCAAGTCTGTGCACCATGCATTCTGTTGCTTTGTAAGCAGTAAACCACAGCGCCCGTGTCAGGGTGACACATCCACAATGCCTTCACTCCGGTATACTCACTCCTAGTTACAACCAGGTGGAACCAAGTTCCCCTCTACACTCTCACTCTAACACCCAGAAAAGCATTCTTCTACTAGTGCACACACACACACACACACACACAACCACAGAGATGTGCCATTTAACAAGTCCTTAGTGCAAATCCATTTTGTCCTTTAATTTTCACATCAAACCTCTCTTCTGTAGGGGATATTTCTACTGTATTCTTATTACAGCAGAGGAAAATAAACCCAGAGATGTGAAGGCATCACCCAACATCACACTGCTGACCAGAAGTAAAACCAAGACCTGAGCCCAGCCTTTCAATGTCCACAGACACGTACACAGACACACAGACACACACGCACCCTGTGCTCCACTCCAGGCTCAAGGAGGAGGGAGCTGGGCTCAGTGCCTAGAAGCTCCAGGAGCAAGTCCAGCCAAATGTCAAGCAGGCTCAGAGCTGGGTGATGAGCTGAGAGGACACAGGGGGCTTCCCTCCTGCACAGAGATACCTTTTCCCTGGAGAAGGGCAGGAGCTCTCAATACTGAGCTGCCCCAGGACAGAAGGGCATCAATAGCCAGTAAGTAACTCACCAAACAAGCCACTGCAAGTGGAGGGTCCCTCTCTCCTGAGACACCTCCCGTGCACCCTTTCATTTAGCCTCATGTCTGTCCTACAACATCTGAGAGTCTCATCCCATCATGTCAAGGAGAAAGCAGAGGCTCAGAGAGGTGGAGCTACTTGCTCAAGACACAGCCTGCAGATGGTACAATGGGGATTCTGATCCAGGAGACCCTCTGTCCCTGCCCCTCTTCCTGCCTCAGTCTATCCGAGACCAGGGAGCAGCGGAGACACCCCCAAGCAGAAACTCCTCTTTTCGCCCCACTCTCCTCTCATCTGTCTGTCTTTCTCTCTCAATGTCCTCCTCTCCTGGTTTTCCTCACTTTGCTCCAGGTTAGAGTACTCTTGCCTGGAAAATCCCATGGACGGAGGAGGCTGCAGTCCATGGGATCACTCAGGGTCGGACACGACTGAGTGACTTCACTTTCATGCATTGGAGAAGGAAATGGCAACCCACTCCAGTGTTCTTGCCTGGAGAATCCCAGGGACGGGGGAGCCTGGTGGGCTGCCATCTATGGGGTCGCACAGAGTTGGACACGACTTAAGTGACTTAGCAGTAGCAGTGGCAGTAGAGATCCCCAGATCCACAAGCCCCCCTGGCAGGCTGTGGACTGAGGTCTGACTGAGGTCTCAGATTACAGGCCTTTCTGGCCCTGCAGGCATCTTCTGAGAAATAGCAGGGAGGGAGCATCGCAGAGGCTTTTTCTCTGGGTAAAGACCAGCGATCCCAACACGGTGGGGTCAGGCCATATCCTGGCTTCTGGTCCTCAGTTTTTCCCTCTGAAACACAAGATGCTCAGAGTCTGAGCTGTTTCAGACCCCTTCCTGCTCAGGTAAGGAGTCCCTAGGACCTGCGGGACAGTCTTGAGCTCCAGCAAGTGTTTTCTATGAAGGGCAAGCTTCACACACTTTCTCTCAGTCTTCAGAGGGGAAGAGAGGGTGTTAAGAGGAGGAAGGGGGAGGGCTGCTCAGGATGGGGTCCTGACTTTCCTCAAGCCACTGACTAAAAAGGGACCCCCTGTGTTAGGAATCCTGTCCAGCCAGGGATGGCAGTGTGACCTTGGACAAGAACCTCTCTTTTTGCAGCTTACATCACATCTTTAAGATGGGCGGAGTGCTCTTCTAAACCTGGAAAGCCTCCATCTGGACAAAGGAATTTTGGGAGTCCGGGCCAGTAGGCATCCCAAAACCTTCCCCCAGGGCCGGGGAAGCCACAGGAAAGGGGTTCTAGCGCGTGAGCGAGTCCCAGACCTTGGGACCCAGCCCATTGGACAGCCCAGGGCTGCCCCGCGGCTAACCCCCCTGCCAGAAGGAAGCTTCGACCCTGGCGCCCAGATCTCAGGAACAATGGTCCGGAGCCACCTCCCCGCGGTGCGTCCCGGAAGTCCGTCATGCACCAGAGCGATGAATCCGGCTGGGAGTGGGGGACCTCGCTTCCCCTCGGCGGCATGTCAGCGACGCCTCGGTCCCCCAGGGGCCGCGGGAGGGAGAGCACGGGCTGATCCGGTTCCAGCCACCTCGACCTGGTCCTGGACCCCTGGGTCGGTCGCGCTGGTGTGCCCAGAACAGGGCGCTCCCTCTTCCCGTACCCCCGCTGCCCCTCGGCCCGCGAGGGTCCCCCAAGTTACCATTAGGCATCTGGCAGACGGTGGCGCAGCCGGCCTGGCAACACTTGAGGTTGTCATTACAGTCCTCATCCGAGACGCACGCCTTCGTGCAGTTCGCGTCACCCTCCAGCTTGGGACACACACCCGGCTTCTCTGCGCTTGCGCCTGGGAGGTGAACAGGTAGTGGGGACCCGGGCCCGCTCTCAGAGGATGCCCACCTCTTGTCTGAGGGCCCCAAATCTCAATCCCGCCCCCCTCGGAATTCTGAGTCTCTGTTCTTAGGCCCCGCCCTAACCGTCTCCAGAGAGCCCCACCTCCAGGGACTGGGTCTTCCAATACCTGGGAGGACAGGAGGGACCAAACCTTTGGCCTATAAGCCTTCAATTTTAGGAGACCCCAGCCCAGCTGAGCGTCTAGGAGCTTCCGATGTCCCGGCAGAGGATCCCCACCACTGGCCATTGCATCTCCGTGATCAGCAAAGAACCTCCCCACCCCCACCGCCCCCGCCCCATCCCAGGCATAAGGGTTGGTCTTCCGTGGTCTCCGTGCACCTCCAGCACACTAGACCACACATCTGAAGCGCAAGGGCTACCGCGTTCAGAGCACCAGGAATCCCCACATTTTAGTCTGCAGGGGACTCCCCACTTTCGCCGTGGGGAATCCTCACTGCTCGGAGAGGCTAAGCTCCTGCCGGGCTCCGTTCCTGCGCTCCTGGTTCGGCCCCTCTGGGCACTCAGCCTTTCCCCGCCCCACTCACCTGTGACCGGGGGGAGGCCCAGCAGCAGGCCAAGGAGGAGGGCGGCGAGGAGCGGACCAAGGCGGCAGGCAGGCATGGTGCTCGCCAGGGCGGGGTGCGGGAATGAGGCGCAGCCAGGAAGATTTAACTGGGTTCCTGGGGGGAGTGGGGGTAGGGGCGGGGCTGAACCCTTGCGGGTAGAGGGCTCAGCACACAAGGCAGGCGGGCCGACTGCCACCTCCCGTCATTTCACAATCTCCCAGGATCAGGTGTCACTCTGGCCCCAGTGGGAACCAGGAACCTAAGCGGCTTCCTGGCCGGGTGCAGCTGGTCGCACCCGGACCCTTGTCCCCTCCCCTCTCCCTACCTCCCTCTGGGTCCTGGGGGCAGGGCAGCAGGAGGCCAAGGGCTAGACCCAGGACTCCCGGGATCCAATTCCAAGACCCAGGGGTCTCCCTGTGATGCCCACTGTGGTAGGAGAGAGGAGGGCAGGACCCGCTGGGAGAGACTGCAGACGAAGTGGCTGGACTCGGGGTCAGCAGGTCAGAGGTCGGATCTCGCTTTAGGGATTCGTGGTGGGCGTGTCGTGTAGTGATACACAGCACACAGAAGAGCTACAGGAAAGCACATTTACACACGAACCCACTGGACACGAGACACCGAGGCCAGAGAAGGGGAAACACCTGCTAAGGTCTGGAGCCTTCGGGACGTGTGTTTCTCCCTCTCTCTTCTCTGCGCAGACACGCACACAGGCTCACTCACTCTGTGCTCAGTGTCTCATGGCGCCACAGATGGTCCCAGACACCTGCGAACAGAGGGATGTTATCACTGCCAACCGTTTGTGCCAGATGAGCTGCGCAGGAGGCCCTCCCAACTCCCCAGGTCCCAAGTGGAGTTGCAGATAAAAGGTCTGATCCCAGGTCTCCATCCCCCAAGTCTTGTTTTTCCCCATGCATCATAAATGTACGTTTCTGTGACACACTGAGGGCACACAGTTGCTGTAGAGAAAGTAACTAAAGGAGCCCTCAACACTAGCCTTTGGGTGACAGAGATTGGGTTTGACTCCCATCTCTCCCACTTCCTAGCTGTGGGACCTTGAATGAATCTCTTCTCTGTTCTGAGCTGCCAAGTTGTCATCTCCAGAAATCTATAAATGAGCAGAGATGGTGTCTCCTGTTAATAAGGAGACTGGTGAGTAGACATCGAGGTGTAACATGCAGGCTGGTAAATGCCAAAGCAGGGTTACCCAGCAACAAGTACCTGCACACATCCCTCCTGATCCAGATCTGAGGGCAGTAAGCCCAGGAGGTCTTTGCTGCCCGAGGGCGGAAGGCGTGGAGAGCAGCGGCTGTGGGAATGACAGGTGAGCAGGGCTTGGTGACAGAAGCATGTCCAGCCCCTGTCCCCACAGAGGACCCGGGGAGAGGAGGTGCAGATGCCTCCCCCGCTTCTCATGCCCAGCCTGGGGACTGGAGACAGGTCCTCGCTGGGAGGGGCCAGGGCTGTTTACTCTGAGCGCAGAACAGTTAGCAGCCTTGAGGCTGGAGCCAGTTCGGGGCTCAGCCCAGGGCGGCTCCTGAACTCAGTCTAGGACATGCAGAGGACGCGCTGACGGGCAGCTGGTTTTAGCCGGTGGCTCCAGCTGCGTGCCGGACATTCAGCCTTGGGCACTGCTGCTCACAGCTTTCTTCTGGCGCCTCGTCAGCTTGTCCACACCAGGAAACTGCCGGGCCTCACCCCTCTCCAGCCCGCTTGGGCTCTCCTGGGGACCGACTCTCTTGACAGGAATGGGAATTAGCCTGAGGCGAGTGGGATGGGGTGGGGCAGACAAATGGAGGAGAAAGCTCCATCGACAGGTCCATAGCCCATGGCATGCCAAAGACGTTTAGCTTTTGTGATGCCAGCTTGTGCACGAGGTGTGTTCATACAGTTTGCTTCTACAAACAATATAAAAGAACAGAGGCTTTAAAACCAGATACACTCAGATCCCAATCAGGGGTTGGCTAGTTTCTATGTGACATAACAGCACCTCACTTTTTGGACTTATATCTTCTTATTCCTTGAAAGGGGTATCCTTGAATGAGAGAATTCCCTGGCTGTTCAGTGGTTAGGACTCCATGCTTTCACTGCTAAGGGCCCAGGTTCAATCCCTGGTCAAGGAACTAAGATCCTACAAACTGCAGAGTGAGGGCAAAAGAAGGAAGGTGAAACATATCACAAGAAGTGTTCTGTAGGATTATTTTAAGGTTCAGAGGGAAAACTAAGATCCAAAACTCAGCTTTTCTATATAGTGGTGCCAAATTGATTCTTGGAGACAGAGTTTTGGGCAAAGTAGAAAAGAACAGCTTTGTTACTTTGCCAGGCAAATAGGGCCATAGCAATTGAACACCCTCAAAAGCATGTGTCCCAGCTTGGAGAAGACAGAGGTTTTACAGTGATTGTGCAAAGAAGATATGATGAGCTCATTGATAGTCTTCTGATGGGTTGGTGGTGACATAGTAGGAGTCAGCATCATCAACCTGCTGGCAGGTCCAATGGGTCTGGGATCTACATGCTTGTGGGCAGATTACCATCATTAATCGTTACCTTCTCCCACCTGGAAGGGGTTTCAATGCCTGCAAAATAACACAAAAATATTGTTGTATGTATCTGTTAATGGGAAAGCAGAACCTTGCCCCAAGGCTGTTCTTGACTATTTCTCCCTTGTCTCCTATCCTCTTCCTTCCCTAACTAACAATTGCTTAAATCTGCTGACTGGACCTCAGGGAAGGTCATGGAGGCTGAATGAAGGCTGTTTTCTATAATCAAAGAAATGCAAGACACAGCAAGACCTTGTGCCCAGGAGCCCCACAGGACTCTGCTCTGTATCAACAACATAAACCAGAGGTTACAAATCTGGATAGAATATTATATTGTGAGCCCACACAATACATTTTAAGTGTTTGAATTAGTCGTCAAATTTAAGAGTGAGGAATTCACATAAAAGCAAAATTGTAGTATCTTTCAGTAAAAGGAAATGGTCTGAGAACACAGTGGCAACCATCAGCTAGAACAATGGGCCTCAAACCTGAGCAAGCATCAGGATCACTTAGACCACTTGTTCAAACACAGATTTAAGATCTCTACCTCCAGGGTTTTGAGTCCGTAGGACTGGGGAGAAGTCTGAGAATCTGCATCTGAGGGTTTTCAGGGATGCTGATGGTGCTGTTCAAGGGACCACACTTTCAAAGCCATGGACTAAGCTAAGGGGGCTGCTCTCTTCTTGGGGGGGGGTATGTTCTCTCCAGTTTCCATAATCCCCGGCATTCATTACTGTCCTCCTGCCTCCACCCCAACTCCAAATATTTCTGTCCTCATTACTCACCTGGCCTGGAGGGCATTTAAAAGTGTGGCTCGTTGGGTGAGCTCACAGTAAGTGTTCGGTAAAAGGTAGCTTGTTTTTATTTAACAAGGTTGAAATGGGAGGTGATATGAGTCAGCTGCAGACTTGCCGACTCTAAGATGACTGTAAACAAATGAACGTTAGGTATCTGAGAAATTCCCAGGAAGGAACAGGGTACGTTTAACCGTACAATGGCTCTTTGTCCTCTTGGACCCATTCAAACTTCCCAACTCAGAGGAAACCTCTCTTTCTGAGTGTATGGCTATTTTGCTGTTTTGTCACTTAGCATCCTTTTGTCCTTTTACTGATAACACTAGCCTGATTTGGGACTTGCCTAGTGGTACAGTGGATGAGAATCTGCCTGCCAGTGCAGGGGTCATGGGTTCCATCCCTGGTCTGAGAAGATTCCACATGCCATAGGGCTACTGAAGCCCTCCTGCACTAGGGCCTGTGAGCCACAATTACTGAGCCTGTGCACCACAACAAGGGAGGCCCTGCAATGGGAAGCCTGTGAAAGGCAACGAAGAGTAACCCCATCTTACCGCAACTAGAGAAAGACTGAGAGCAGCAACAAAGACTTCGTCGTCGTCGTCATCGTGAAGGTGCTCAGTCGTGTCCGACTCTTTGTGACCCCGTGGACTGTAGCCTACCAGGCTCCTCTGTCCATGGGATTTTCCAGGCAATAGTCCTGGAGTGGATTGCCATTTCCTTCTCCAGGGGATCTTCCCGACCCAGGGATCGAACCCGGGTCTCCCGCATTGTAGACAGACGCTTTACTGTCTGAGCCACCAGGGAAGTCAACAAAGACCTAGAACAACCAAAAATAAACAAAGAAATAAATAATGTTTTAAAAAGTAGCCTAATTTTTGTTTGAGGGAACGATCCTTCCTCTGCCCCAGGTGGGCCAGGCATGTTGAGGGGCTTGTCAGTCAGAGTTCTTGATTTTACCCCCAGACCAAGAGTGGCTAAACAGATGCTCTCCTTGGAACTTTAATGTTGACCAATGAATGCTTCCCTGGTGGTTAAGAGGGTAAAGAATCTGCCTGCAATGCTGGAGACCTTTGTTCCATCCCTGAGTCAGGAAGATCCCCTGCAGAAGGGACTGGTTACCCACTCCAGTATTCTTGCCTGGAGAATTCTATGGACAGAGGAGCCTGGCAGCCTACAGTCCCCACGGTCACAAAGAATCGGACATGACTGAGTGACTAACAGTTTCACTACTTAATGAATGACAAAAATCCTGAAAATGTATGGTATTCATTCAAAAGCAGCCTGAGAAGACCTTGATTCTCTTGTTTCCCATCCTTTCCAAGCAGAATTCTTTTTAGCATTTTCTTCAGGTCCAAAACTGAATTACATTAGCTAGCGCTATTGGTTGCCAGCCGAAAAATCCAATGGGATGTAACTTAAGGGTACAGTCAGGAAGAGAAAATAGATGCCCTCTACATCCCCACATCATTCTCACCAATTCCTTCTCTTTTTCCAGTAGCCAGAGTCAGTTTCTGTTGCTTACAAGCAGGGAGATTTGATGCCCTTACTTGTCACCAGCAAGTTTCTCATTTCCAAATCCAATGGGCTTTTCTCAGGCCTCAATCCAGTTCAGTTCAGTCGCTCAGCCATGTCCGACTCTTTTGTGACCCCATGGCTTGCAGCACACAGGGCCTCCCTGTCCATCACCAACTCCTGGAATTTACTCAAACTCATGTCCTTTAAGTTGGTGATGCCATGCAACCATCTCATCCTCTGTTGTCCCCTTTTTCTCCCACCTTCCCAGAATCAGGATCTTTTCAAATAAGTCAGTTTTTCACATCAGGTGGCCAAAGTATTGGAGTTTTAACTTCAGCATCAGTCCTTCCAATAAATGTTTAGGACTGACCTCCTTTAGGATGGACTGGTTGGATCTCCTTGCAGTCCAAGGGACTGTCAAGAGTCTTCTCCACCACCACAGTTCAAAAGCATCAATTCTTCGACACTCAGCTTTCTTTATAGTCCACCTCTCACATCCATACATGACTACTGGAAAAACTGTAGCTTTGACTAGATGGGCTTTTGTTGGCAAAGTAATGTCTCTGCTTTTTAATATGCTGTCTAGGTTGGTCAGCCCTCATCCTCCTCTAACTCACAGGTAAGGTTTTGCATAAATGCAAACCAAATTCTTTATAAAAAATTTTGTTTCTATATCATCTAATTGAAAAAACTATGAACCGCAGAAGTTCCTTCGAGTCCTGTCTTGTGAATCTCCAGGGCTTTAGCCTCACAGCTTTCAAACTTCTTTTAGAGGGCAGTCTTTGAAGTCAGAGAATCTTGAGTTCAAATCACACTCCTGCCATTGTTGATTATGTGACTTTGGAGAAGAGGTTAATCCCAGCTCCATCATTTCCTAGCTAGGTGACCTTGGCAACATTATTTAATCCTTCCAAGCTTCAGTTTCTTCATTTATAACATGAAATATATTTCTAGCCTCATAAAGTCAACTTGGATTAGGATATAATTTTTTTTAAAAAAGCAACCAAGATAGAGCTCACGTGTGATTAATGTCAAAATGTGGTTGTCAAACATTTTTTGATTAATGTCAAAGTGTTGTCCAAGGGCTGTTGTCAAAATGCCCTGTGGATGCTCTGAGCTCTGTCTGCCTGGCCCTGCTTCATCCCAGTGACTCCACGGATGTTGTCTACCTTTGTGTTCTGACAGGTCAGTCCTGGACAAAGACACTTTGTGCCCACACCCTCAACAGTTCAGGGAGCCTGAAAGTATTTTGTCTTTGCTTGGAAAAGTCAGGTGTTTTCACTTCTCTGCCTCAGGGACAGAAGCTGTAACAGACACTCCCAGGTACCTGCCCAACAGCCTTTTCTCTTTCTTCCTTCCCAAGAAAGAAACTTGATGTTATGGGTGGCAACAAATTCTTTCCTAAAAATAGCCATTGAGTGTATATGTAAGAAATCTGTCAGTGTCAAGCTATCTACATGCTCTTTGGATGGAGACCGTTAATGAATGTTTAGCACTTTAAGAGTAAACTAAGTAAGAATCAAATTTGATATTCTAGAAAGCTGACATATAATTTCAATGAAACCTGATAATTAGTCAATAAAGAGCATATATCAAAACACAGACTTAAAAGAAATATAATCCAGTATGTAAAGTAGTTGAAAGGAAAAAAAAAAGAAATATGAAAGAAAGAAAGAAACTTCTTCTTTCTCCTTTCAACATCCCTTCCCAGGGTTAATTTAATATCCTCTGTACAGTCATGAGAGGGGAGATTTCATCACGCCCACGTTATAGAGGAGAAAACTGAGGCTGAATTGCACAACACAGGACAGGCAGGGACAGAATGCACACACAGCCAGCATGCACTCCAGGAATTAGTGTGGCTGCTTCGTAGAATTGTGTAAGAAAGGAGAATCCATCTAAAGCAGACTTTTGCAGTGGTTGTTATTCATCTCCATCATTACATGGTACCAGGCACCACCCTCCCTCGTAAGTGGACTCACCTCCAGGGTCACATGAAAAGGTAAGAGCAGAGCCGTAGTCTCCCTATTACTGTGATTCCACACCCTCCCGGGTCCATATAACCACCCCTCTTAACACCATTTCCCATTAGGTGAATAATCTCAGATCTCCATCTCCAGCATGGACCTCTCTTCACTCTTTTTTTTTTTTTGGCCACATTGTGTGGCTTGTGGATCTTAGTCCCCTGACCGGGGATGGAAGCTGTGCCCTCTGCACTGGAAGCGTGAAGTCCTACACTGGACTGCCAGGGAATTCCCCCTCTCTCTACTCTTGGTGTGTTACATTTTCTCATTGTTGGCTAGTGACCTTTTAAAAATGAAATCAGACCATGATATTTCCCTGCTTCAAGTCTTCTCGAGGCTTACCACTGCACCTGGAATTACAACCTAGATGCCCTAAAGTCACCTCTGAGCAAATCCCTGCCTGCCTCCCCCATAGTTTCTCTTGCTGCACAGACCTTCCTGTTCCCCCACTCATGGAGCTTGTTCCTGCCCTGGGGCCTTTCCAATCACTCTTCCTTCCATATTCACAACTATCTGCCTAAAATTGCTGTGATTTACTTTGCCCTGATTCTGCATGATTTTCTGCCTGACAGTGATCTGTTTGAGAAATGTATCTTGTTCATCATTACTGACTGTATCCACCAGCTACAATGTCAGTTCTGGCAGAGCAGGGAGCTGTGAGCTGTTCTCCGCTGTGATCCAGAGCCTAGGACAGTGCCTGGCACACATAGCAGGCACTGAGATAGGACATGGTTATTCCTTCCTAAGTGCAGGCACTATTGTAAGGTCTTTACAAAGATTCATCCCCTTGGTGTCACTATTGACCAGAGAAGTAGGTTCTGTTATTACGCAGAATTGTGCAGAGGATCAGATGATGACAGAAGTGAGCTGACTACACAGCTAGAAAGTCGGCGGAGCCAGAGGCTGAAGCCATAGAATCTTGTCTGAGCTTTTGATCACTCTGTATTCTATCCCTAACCAGCATTTTCTGATCGAGTGGCTGGATGAATCAATGTCTACTCAATATCTTCCCATGAATGTTCTACAGGTGCCATGACTCAGCATTGACCAGTTCCTCAAGTCTGGTTCCCACATCTGAACTCTTTGCCCTTCCCCAGACTCACTCCCCTCTCCTTCTCCCAGGCACCTGACTGCTTTCAATGCTTCTTTCCCTTCCTCACTCCGAGCAGTCTCCTAGCAAAGCCTGTTGGTTGTCCCTCTTTGCTGTCTCCTCTGAAGCCACTGCTCTCTGCTGCGTCCAGGCCACTGCCATCTCCCCTCTGTTCAGCTGTCACTGAAACTGGAGGGAAGGGGCAGAATGACATAGCCATAGGACATGACAAAAACTGGTTAGAATCAACTAGGACCAACATGGCAGAAGATTCTACTTCCAGTAGACCTTGAGCCTCACTATATGCTCATTGTAACACATTAGCTGACACAGCCCCATGACAGTTCTGAGGCCAGCCATCAAAGATCAAAAAGTGGATGGTGGCCCAATATCTGGAAATCTCCACCCCTTCCCCAAAATAGTTGGAATAATCCTCCCACTCGTTAGCCTATGAAACTACCCAGCCCATGAAAAGTAACCGTCCCATATTTTGGGGCCTCTCATCTTCTGAGATGGCCATACTCTGTCAGTGGAGCGTTTCTTCCGAGACCATTCTCATCTTTTGATATGAACCATATTCTGTCTGTGGAATGTATATCTGTCTAAATAAATAAATTCACTTCTTAATCACTTTGTCTCTCAGTGAATTCTTTAGGCAATGAGACTTAAAGAAGCTGAGCTTCATTAAGGTCCCAGAACAGGTGTGTGACTTCAGTTAAAAGACCATGGTTCAAGTCCCAGCCTGGGTTGTACAGTTTCATCATGATCCCCCTGCCTTTGCGCCCACTCCTACCCCTGCCACCCTCCTCTCCATCCTCTGTCAGGTTCTTCTAAGCTGAACAGGTTCTTCTTCTGACCTCAGATAAAGCCCCAAACTCTTAAGTCATCTCACAAGTTTCCTCAAGTCTGGCTCCCACTGCTATACCCAGTGCTACCTCATCCCATCCTCCTACTCATTCTCACATACCTCTTCCTCCATCTCTTGCTTTTCTATCTGCCGAGAACCCTTTCCCCGCCTTCTTCTCATGGACTCTAGCCCATCTCTCAGGTCTCAACTGAAAGTTCACTTCCTCAGGGCATCCCTCCGTCCAACTCCCACCAGTTCCATTCCCCTATGAATTCTCCTTCACACCCTGGGCATTGCATTCCTTAGTAATCACTTGTTCAATATCTCATGGAATTTTCAGCTAGATAATGGATTATAAGACAATAACAGAGCAGAGACCATGTCTTTCCTGTGTACACCACAGCTGAGTAAACATTTTTTAAAATAATTATTCATATTAACTGCTGACTTATAAACCCACTTTATGCACACACACACACACACACACACACACAGAGGTACCCAAAGAGTTGAATTTTCCCTCCTAGTAGTGGAGAGGATTTGTTTGGATCCAGGAGGCAGCCCCACTGTGGGCAGAGAGGGCCTTCCTTAAAGAGCAGTTCCTAATGACTGGTTCCTTGGGGCTTTAATTGAAAGGAGAACCAGCAGAAAGTAAAAAGTTTCTCCCTATATTTTTGAGAGACCAGAGGGTCAAATATTTTTGCCTGGGATGGGCGTGAGAGTGGATCTGGGTGAGACCTATTACCGAAGCCAGAGGGAATTAGATTCAGTGTGAAGAAGAATGGGGCAAATTTGGAAGAGGACTTTGACATTCCTTAAACAATGGGGAAATTCCTGATAGTGGACTTCTAGAAGGTGACGCTACCAAAGAAAAATGCTCTTTGTTCCTTTCTTTAATGCAGTTGATAGCACACTTAAAAAGCAGTCAGGAGCCAAAAACTCCCTAAAACTAGATATTGTTGTTTAGTTGCTAAGTTGGGTCTGATTGTCTACGATCCCATGGACTGTAACCCACCAGCCTCCTCCGCCCATGAGATTTCCCAGGCAAGAATACTGCAGTGGGTTGCCATCTCCTGGCATCTCATCTTCTTCTGGGGATCTTCCTGACCCAGGGACTGAACCTGTGTCTCCTCCACTGGGAGGTGGATTCTTTACCACTGAGTCACCAGGGAAGCCCAAAAGGCTATGTGTTTCTAGCCAGCTTGTCTTGGTCTGTGGTGTTCAAAGCACTTCAGCATCGTATCTGTTAGTCCTCAAAAATACCCAAAGGAGAGGATTTCTTTCTTCTTTCTCCTTCTATTAAAAAAAAATTATTTATTTATTTGGCTGCGCCAGGTCTTAGTTGCACCATGTGGGATCTTCAGTCTTCCTTGAGGCACTGAAGATCTTTAATTTTGGCGTGTGAACTCTTGGTTGGACATGTGGGATCTAGTTCCCTGACCAGGGATCGAACTTGGGCCCCCTATACTGGGAGTGTGCAGTCCCGGCCACTAGACCCCCAGGCAAGTCAGAGGAATGGATTTCCTAAGGCAGGTGCAATCACCCTATTTTTCATAGAAAGAAACTGTGGTTCAGAATGGTGAAGGGACTTGCCCAAGGTCAGACAGCAATACCCAGAGCTACTGAAGTCAATCTCTTCTATTTAGAACCAAGTACTTTTCCATTATACTGCTATTAATTAATATTTATTAATTATAATTAAATAACATCTATTGGGCTTCTCAGATGGCTCAGTGGTAAGGAATCCACATACCAATGCAGGAGCCGCAGGAGACTCGGGTTTGATCTCTGGGTCAGGAAAATTCCCTGCAGGAGGAAATGGCAACCAACTCCAGTGTTCTGGCCTGGAGAATCTCATGGACAGAGGAGCCTGGTGACCTACAGTACATGGTGTCACAAAGAGTCAGACATGACTGAGTATGCACACACACAGCTTCTTTATTAATAGTATTTCTTAATAGTATTTCTATTACTCTTATTGGAGCTGCCATTCATTGAGGGGTACTCTGCCAGGCACTTATCCAAGCACTTTACTAATATTGTATCCTTAATTCTCACCTTAATTCTATGAGAAGTTATGAGAAAGAGAAAAGTGGCCCCTGAAATCTGAAAGCTGACTTGGCACTCACAGTTGGCTTTATGTTCTCTTGTTGAACATACGTATTTCACAGAATTCTCACACCAGACAAGACCGTTTTGTGTTCATGATGCATCAAGATAATGATAGGACACTCTGTAGTCGAGTTTGAACATAGGCAAAACAACTAAATTATCCTGTTATCTGAGATGAAAACATACCCTAAAATGAGTGGTGCTGATGCTGCTTTACCAAGTACAGCTCTCAGCTCTATCTAGTCTCCCCTTCTTAAAGATTAAGACAGTCAATCAGAGAACTGCTCGCTTCCCAACAGCATCCAGGTCAGAGCAAAGCCAGCTTCCTGAATCCTGAAGCTAACCATACCACATCCTGTAAAGTTCTTTCTAACATCTTATTGGAAAGCCATATCGTTCCTCAAGGGAGGTGTTCTGTGAGGTGCTGCTGTGAGTAATAAACTCAACTTGTTCAGCTAGGAACAGGAGTGTTTCTAGTGGTCTATGGCTGAAAACATGAACAAGTACAAGCATTATCCTTATTTTATAATTAAAGAAAGTAAAACTTAGAGATTTTAGGAATAGTCCCAAGACTATAAGGTAGTGAGTAACAGAATCGCAGAAGACTAACCAAAACAATCACATGGATCACAGTCTTGCATAACTCAATGAAGCTATGAGCCATGCTGTGTGGGGCCACCCAAGATGGAAGGGTCTTGTTCTCTCTTTTCCTTTATTTAATTATCGGTGGTATTTAGAGCCTCGATGCCTCAGTTACTTCATCTGTAGTGAGGCAGTTAAGCTCTGCTCTCTGAAGATCCATCCATCATAAGTTTTCTCAGAGACAGGGGCATGAAAAATGTCAAAATGCTTCTACCTGGGAGAGCAGGGCTCTCCCTTTGACTGGGGACAGTGGATTCTGAACATATTCCCATAATGCTATGCAGCTGAGAAGATCAAATAATGAACTTGAAGTATGATGTGTGTTGGGCAATACCTCCAAGCTTTGGAGTCCTGACCCCATCTACATCCTGCCCCTTCCTCTTTTAAAATAATATTTATTTATTTTTTTTGGCTGCGTTGGGTCTTAGTTGTGGCATGCTCTGTACAGTGAGGCTCAGGCCCAGTTGCCCTGTGGCATATGGCATCTTAGTTCCCTGATTAGGGATGGAATCCAGGTCCCCTGCATTAGATGCAGATTAACCAGATTAACCACTGGGCCACCAGGGAAGTCTCCTACCCTCTACTCTTAGTCACCCTCATTTGGTTCACAGTCTCTGATTATCATTGCTCTTGACCTACTAGGGAAAGCAAAACAGAAGAGTGACCGGGTTGCTGACCATTCTCTTATTCTTACACCAGCTTCCCTCTTCCAATTCAGTGAAGGGGTACCTCCTGAGGGTGGCAACCATCCTATCAGCCTCTGCATAAACTTTGGAAGCTGAACCAAAGGGATGTCCACATCTTTGAGGCCTGAGAATCTGAAAGCTGGCAGAGGGAACTTAGCAAATGTTGCAAGAGAACCTAAAAGACACTTTGGGAGAGATGAGGGTACCTCCCTGATTGCCATCTCCCAGTGTCTCTAGGAATGTCTTAAGACAAAGACAGCAGAATTGGCCCATAGGTTTCTTAGGAGCAGAGTAAGGACCGATGTGAAAGTCAGGGCCCGACGGGAGGGGTACTCTTACTGGTTCACTGGGACAGAAGACTTTGTATGGATGAAAGCTGCCAGCTGGCATCTGTTGCCATAGAAGGAGGTATAGAAACTGAGGCTGGTTGAGTATCTGACAGCTAAATATCCCACCATTTAATTTTTAAGATGACTTCTTCAATTTCGCATCCACCACCAAATCCTTCATTCCAACATCCACTCACCTATGTCACTCAGCTCTGATGGGTGTGTTTCTTAGAGATGCTAAAGGCAGCTGCCTCACTCCCCCAGGAGCAGGGACTGGCAGGAGGGAGCAGGTAACTCAAGCTTTGGGACAAGGGCTCTCACACACAAGGTGTTTCCCTCACATTTCCTAGGTGTCTCCTCTTCCTCAGTCTCTTCTGCGGGGACTCCCAGATCCGTCTGTATTCAGGGTTGAGTGAACTTTGATGAACAGGTTTGGGTCTCCCTTGTGATGCTCAAAGGCTATGTGGAAAGTGATACAGACTCAACTTGGTATCTGCATGGAAGTTGAATCTTGCCACTCAGCTCCACGTCTTTGTCTTACCTCTTCTCTCCACCTGGTAGAATCCAGTTCACCCTTCCACACTCAGCTCAAGCCTTGCCTCTTCTGGGAGGTTGGCCTTGACCTCTTCCAGTGGCAGCTAGGGTTCCTCTTCAGCCCCCACAGCATGCATGTTCCTGAAATTATGTCTGCCTGCCAGGCTGGGTGGGGAGATCTTTGCTGGTAAAGCCAGTCCTGGTCTAGAGGTGTCCAAAGTGGGATGCACCAGGGGATAGGAGAAAACATCTACAAACTTCTGCTTATTTTTCTCTAGCCTGTGCTGTGCTGTGCTTAGTCACTCAGTTGTGTCTGACTCTTTGCAACCCCGTGGACTGCAGCCTGCCAGGCTCCTTTGTCGGTGGGGATTCTCTAGGTAAGAATACTGTAGTGAGTTGCCGTGCCCTCCTCTAGGGGATCTTCCCAACCTAGGGATTAAACCCAGGTCTCTAGCATTGCAGGAAGATTCTTTACTATCTTAGCCACCAGGGAAGCCCATGAATGCTGGAGTGGGTAGCTTATCCCTTCTCCAGGGGCTCTTCCTGACCCAGGAATCAAACCAGGGTCTCCTGCATTGCAGGCGGATTCTTTACCAGCTGAGCTACCAGGGAAGCCCTTTCTCTAGCCTATTCTTTATTAAATATATATTATTGACTACTTCAAGTGTGCATACTAGTACAACAATGTGCATATGAGTATATGCACAAATACATATTCAAAATACTTCCTGGTGTGAATGAGAGTAATCACATACTCTCATTTGGAAGCTACTGTCTTGGTCATTTCTATTTCCCTGCTTCCTATCACACAACAAGCACTAAATGCAAGATAGAGTAATGAATGATTGAAAGGAGGAGTGATGTTGTCTGAGTTTAGTCTATTATAATGTCTCATAGTTGTTAGCTGGGTGTCACCGGGCAAGATATTCCCCTTTCTTTGGCTCTAAATTCCTCATGTATGAAATAAGGACTCTGAATCAGCTTCAGTTCCACACGTCTTCCAACATGAATATTCCTAGGTGAGGTCAGAGTCATTTCTTTTCCAGTGGTTCAGTTCAGTTTAGTCGCTCAGTCGTGTCCGACTCTTTGCGACCCCATGGATGGCAGCACGCCACGCCTCCCTGTCCATCATCAACTCCTGGAGTCCACCCAAACCCATGTCTATCGAGTCAATGATGCCGTCCAACCATCTCATCCTCTGTTGTCCCCTTCTCTCTCTTGCCCTCAATCTTTTCCAGTATCAGGGTCTTTTCCAGTGAGTCAGCTATTTGCATCAGGTGGCCAAAGTATTGGAGTTTCAGCTTCAACATCAGTCCTTCCAATGCTCAGGACTGATCTTTATGATGGACTGGTTGGATCTCCTTGCAGTCCAAGGGACTCTCAAGAGTCTTCTCCAACACCACACTTCAAAGCATCAATTCTTTGGTGCTCAGCTTTCTTTATAGTCCAGCTCTCACATCCATACATGACCACTGGAAAAACCATAGCCTTGACTAGACCTTTGTTAGCAAAGTAATGTCTGCGTTTGAATATGCTATCTAGGTTGGTCATAACTTTCCTTCTAAGGAGTAAGCGTCTTTTAATTTCATGGCTGCAATCACCATCTGCAGTGATTCTGGAGCCCAGAAAAATAAACTCAGCCACTGTTTCCCCATCTATTTACCATGAAGTGATGGGACTGGGTGCCATGATCTTAGTTTTCTGAATGTTGAGCTTTAAGCCAACTTTTTCACTCTTCTCTTTCACTTTCATCAAGAGGCTTTTTAGTTCCTCTTCACTTTCTGCCATAAGGGTGGTGTCATCTGCATATCTGAAGTTATTGATATTTCTCCCCGCAATCTTGATTCCAGCTTGTGTTTCTTCCAGCCCAGCATTTCTCATGATGTACTCTACATATAAATTAAATAAGTAGGGTGACAATATACAGCTTTGATGTACCCCTTTTCCTCTTTGGAACCAGTCTGTTGTTCCATGTCTAGTTCTAACTGTTGCTTCCTGACCTGCATATAAGAGGCAGGTCAGGTGGTCTGGTATCCCCATCTCTTTCAGAATTTTCCATTTTATTGCGATCCACACAGTCACTAACCACTGGACAGCCAAGAAATTCTGGAACTCTCTTGTTTTCTGGAACTCTCTTGTTTTTTTGCTCATATAATCTAGTCAATAATTATCTTAGCAAGTGTTTACATTGCACTAATTACATGCCAGGCTCTCAGATCTTAGGGCTCAGCATGTTCTAATTCACTTTCCTCATAACAACCCTAGGTAGGAAGAAGACAAGTGCAAAGATGTTAAGCAACTTATTCCAAGCCACATAGTGAGGTATAAGTGTGCCCGCCGACTGCTACCACCTTCGGTGTTGTTGGCTGGCTTCCACCTGCCAGTATCTGCAGCTCTTTGCCTGAAGGATTTCTTGGGGCCACACAAGAAGCCTGTGCACCGAGGGAGTCAGAAGTCCTCAGTCACTGAGTGTCAGGGAGTTGGTAACTGCCCTTTAACCTCTTGAGGGAGGCAACTACAAGGAAGGTGCTGTACCCCACCTGGCCCTCCCCCATGGGATGGAGGGCATCACTAACAGTGCCAGTGGGCTGGCTCCTCCATGTTTGTTGGCCACCTTTCCTGCCCTTTTGACTACCCAATAGACTATATTCCCTTTGCTTCTTGGGAACCCCAAATTATAACAAACCCAGGCTCTGGATCTTTACAGACTGGCTAGGGAGTTGGGCTCTTAACTCTCTCTCCTTGCAAAGGACAAAAGCTTTGGGACAGTCAGCTAGGCTGTCGTGGTTAGGGCTCTGCTGCTCTGTCCCCACCAGTAGAGAGATGTTAGAGTCCTGACCCCAGGAACTTGGAATGTGAGCTTGTTTGGAAACAGGGTCTCTAGCATGGGGATTAAGTTAAGTGTTCATTAGGATGCACTCAAATTCAGTGTGACTGGTGTCCTGACAAAAAGGGCAGATTAGGTGACAGATGGGGAGAATGCCATGTGAAGATGGACTCATGCTGCAGCAAGCCAGGCCCTCCAGGAGCTGAGAGAGAGGCCTGGAATGGATCAGGGCCTTTCAAGGAAGCATGGCCCTGCTGACTCCTTGATCTCAGACTTCTAGCTTCCAGAAGTGAGAGAGAATAAATATTTGATTTTCAGGGAATTTCTTGGCTGTCCAGTGGTTAGGACTCCAGGCTTCCACTGCAGGGGACACTTTGACCCCCTGGTCAGAGAACTAAGATCCTGAAAGCTGCATGGTGTGGCTAAATAAATATTAACAAATAAACCACTCGTTCATAGTGCTTTGTTATAGGAACTCCGGGAAACAAACCCACCAGCCAGCTGACATCTGCATACCCCCGTTTTATCCTCAGAGGATTCTAAGATGATTAAGTGAAATAATGCCAAAAAAAATGCTAAGAACAGAGCCTGGCACTCGGCAGGTGCTAAGTGGGTGGATGCTTTTCTTTAGAAGAAATAAAAGTCCCCACCCTGCCACAGTACCTCAGGGGAGGGGTTTTCTTGAGCAAGTGGAGAAGGGAGCCTCACCCACCTTCCTTTCTCCTCCCAAGAGTCCAGGAGGATGATCAGTCCCCAGACTGATCTGCTCCAAAAAATAAACAAATGCTTTCACGGCATGGCATCTGTCACCCAGGTTTTTGTGTTGCTTGGGAGTGGCCATTAAGAGGTAGGTGGGGCTGGAATGGTTTCTGCACCTGGTAGGGCCCAGTCTGAGGACACAAAAAAGGGAGGTGCCTTCCACACCGCGGAACAGTGAGAAGGACCACTGTTTTCATGGACCAGTGGGTTACAGTTCTTGGTTGCAGACAACAGAATCCACTCCTGTTAGTTTAATTAGAAAATGAATTTATTAGATATAAGGCCAGAGGTTTAAGCCACAGACAAATATGCAACATCACTGTGGGGCAAGAGGGCTTCTTTACTGAAAAGACTTCTGCCACCACTGATGCTCAGGGCTGGACCAGAAACTCCCCTGCTGCCCCTCAAAGGAGAGCAGTGATGTTGGGGAGGAGGTGAGGGTGAGGTTGCAGCGAAGAGAGAGGCAGGGTTCTGCTGAGGAGTACACTTGAGAAGGAAGCAGAGGAGACTCAAATAGCTAAAAAGTGGCCACAGGCCGGTGTGGGGCCTCCTAGGACTTCAGCATCTCAGGGAGCACAGTTGCCGGATTCTCTGTAAGAAGAAAGAAGGAACTTGTTGACTGGCATCACCGGAGCCCCTGACCTTGACAGCGTACACCCTGACAGAGCCTTGACAACCCCAGAAACGAGCGAGCACGGTACTCCTCACCCCAGGATGGCCTGGAGGAGAAAAGCCGTTTGCTCAGGAGCACGGTGGACCCGCTGGGCAGGGTGGCTGATTCGGCGTCCCCACCTGAGAAAGAGGAGCCTGAGAGTGGCTCGGATTACCTGGAAGGTGATTCTAGGAGTGACCTTCTGGAAAGTTGGCCCCTGGAGGACTCACTCAGTGAGTGGTTTCACAGAACACCACGGCCACTTCTGGCCAGCAGCGAGGAGGAGAGGCCCCGGGCAGGGCTGAACGGCGTGGCCCCTGAGCTCCGGCCCTCTCCCCAGCCCTTCCCCGCCCGCTCTGCCCGCCCCGTCTTACCCTGCGCCCCGCTGCGGCCCCCGCAGGCGCTGATACACTCCTTCTCATTCCGGAAGTTGTTCGGCTTCCTTCTGCATCCGCCGTAAGTAAAGGGCTGGCAGAGCCCGGACGCGGCGTTGTAGAAGTACCTGGTGAACATGGCCCTGCAGGGACCGGTGTATGGAGGCTGCAGACAGAAGGCAGGGCGCAGGCCTGAGGGGTTGGGAGGGACAACGGGTCAGTTTCGAGGACGGCCATCACAGCTGCGGCTACAAGGTCAGCAGATGGAACCCCCGTGTCTGGAAACACAGAGTGGTGAGTGGCGGTAGCGGTGGTGAGGAAAGCCTGAACTGTGAGCCTCCACTTGAGGACTTGCATTCTGAAGCATTATTATTAATTCTTTTAGGTGTGAAGATGACATGGTGATGGTATAAAAAAAAACCCATATACCCTTCATGAAGTGTTTATGGATTTATTCGCATGATGCCTTAGATTAGCTTTTTAAAATCCTGGGGGAGAAAAGGTCAAACATAAACAATATTCTCCATATGTTGATAGTTGCTGAAAATGAGCAATGGGTACCTAGGGTTTAATTATACTATTTTCTGTACTTTTGAGTAAGGTTGAAAGTTTCCGGTATTTAAAAAAAGTGGGAAAGTATCATGCTGTAATGGAGAAAGGAATGGAAAAACATATGGTATATTTTTAAAAAAGTTTTTTATTTTAATTAATTAATTGGCTGCTCTGAGTCTTTTTCACTGCAAATGGGTTTCCTCTAGTTGCGGTGAGAGGGGGTTACTCTCTAGTTGCCTGGACTCAGTAGTTGCCCCAGCGTGTAAAATCCTCTAGGACAGGATCAAACCCATGTCCCCTCATTGGACAGGCAGATTCTTAACCACGGGACCACCAGGGAAGTCCTAGAGTGTATTAACTTTGGCTATCTCATGGAGATGGGAATACTAGAATTTTGAGGGGGTGTGATGCTGGCTATGGTCTTTCCAGTAGTCATGTATGGATGTGAGAGTCGGACTGTGAAGAAGGCTGAGCGCCGAAGAATTGATGCTTTTGAACTGTGGTGTTGGAGAAGACTCTTGAGAGTCCCTTGGACTGCAAGGAGATCCAACCAGTCCATTCTGAAGCAGATCAACCCTGGGATTTCTTTGGAAGGAATGATGCTAAAGCTGAGACTCCAGTACTCTCGCCACCTCATGCAAAGAGTTGACTCATTGGAAAAGACTTTGATGCTGGGAGGGATCAGGGGCAGGAGGATAAGGGGACGACAGAGGATGAGATGGCTGGATGGCATCACGTACTCAATGGACGTGAGTCTGAGTGAACTCCGGGAGACAGTGATGGACAGGGAGGCTTGGTGTGCTGCGATTCATGGGGCTGCAAAGAGTCGGATGCAACTGAGCGACTGAACTGAACTGATGTGGTGATTTATAATATAATTAGAAATATATATTTGGTGCTAGTTCTATCCCAGCACAAAGCTCCTAAAACCCTGGGAATTTTCTAAATGAGGAGAGCAATAACGATGTCTTCAGTAATGTGAAGAGGGTGACTTTGGAAAGCTCCCAGGTAACCCAAGGATGGGAGCTGGCTGCCAGGGGAACCAAGTGCCTGATCAGATGGTTGAACTGTCACCTTGACCCTCTGAAGCCCCCACCTCCAGGGAGAAGAGAATGGGTGGAAGTTTATCAGTCACCAGTAGTTCATGATTTAATCAATCGTGACTGTCTGAGGAAAGTGAAAGTGAAGTTACTCAGTCATGTCTGTCTCTTTGCGACCCCCTGGACTGTAGTCTGCCAGGCTCCTCCATCCATGGGATTTTCCAGGCAAGAGTACTGGAGTGGATTGCCATTTCCTTCTCCAGGGATCCCGACCCAGGGATTGAACCTGGGTTTACCCACATTGTAGGGAGACACTTACTATCTGAGCCAGCAGGGTAAAGCCACGCTTTACCGTCTCAGCCACAGATTGTGTGAGTCATCACACAGTTATGGTGACTGCATGAGGAAGCCTCCAGGGAAAACACAGAAGGACTGCATCTGAAGAATTTCCAGGTTGGTAAACAGGAGCAGGTTCAGGGAGTATGGACAACGAGACAGCATGGAAGCTCTGTGCCCTTTCTCCGTATCCTACCTCGTAGCCTTTCCATATGGTTGTCCTGAATTATATCCTTTTATGAGAAGCTAGTGCATGCCTGCGTGCTACGTCTTTTCAGTCGTGTCCGACTCTTTGTGACCCTATGGAATGTAACCTGCCAAGTTCCTTTGTCCATGGGGTTCTCCAGGCAAGAATACCGGAGTGGGTTGCCAAACCCTTCTCCAGGGGATCTTCCAGATCCAGGGACTGAACCTGCATCTCCTGGGGCTTCTGCATTGCAGGCAGATTCTTTACCACTGAGCTACCGGGGAAGCGCTGATAAACTGTTAATCTTGTAAGTAAAATGTTTCCCCACGTCTGTGCTGCTCTAGCAAATTCACTTAGCTCCAGGGGCGTCGTGGGAAACTCTGATATACAGCTGTTGGTAGAAGCATGAGTGACAGGCTGGACCTGTAATTGGAGCTGAAGATGGGAGGAGACTTGCGGGCCACAGTCGTTAACCGGTGGAATCTGACACTGTTTCCAGGTTGCTAGCGTCAGAACTGGTATGATGCAAACAGCCAGTCAGTGTTCCCTGAGAACTGGACAATTGGTTGATGGCTTGGGAAAACAAACACACAGCAAGAGAACTTTCCTTACATATCTTTATATCCTTTATACAAGTTCCTGTGGGCATATATTCCTTTTGCAATTATGAAAGAAGACATATTTAAAATAAAATATGCCACAATTTTTATAAGTAAGTAATGCTGTACAAGAATATTTATTGACCCCAGAAAATGGTTGAAGTGTATTGCGGGGTAAAAACACTCCATCCAGTGATGTGTTTTGTTAAGAATAAACTTCTGCCCTGAGGATATGGGTGTCAATCTCTTTTTAGCAACAGACCGCTTCTTTCAAAGGAAAACTTAGAAGAAACCTGGGTGTTGGGTAAAGCCCCATCCTCAGCCCTCTCACTACCCACCCCTCAGAGTCATTTTCTCACCCCTTCCTATCCCAGTACACCCCAGTCTCAAGGAACATCTAGGGCAAGCCCCTAGACTATGTTCTTTAAAGTCTTAGAGGAGCCACTCTTTGGCTGTGTGACCTGAGGTGAGACAAGTCACCACTCTGAGCCACAGCATGGTCATCATCGAGATGAGCATAATAACCCGAGCCTCAGGGACTTGTTGAGAGAATTAGAGATGACGTCTGTCAAGTAACTGGTAATCAATCAGTATTCGATAAACACTAGTTATTAGAGTAATTGTTAGATGTGCTCATTAAATTTTAATTTAATTTTCCAGGGCAGCATCCAAACTAAAAATCGCTCATGGACACAATTGCCTGTTAAAAGCCCTTTAAGCTTCCCCCATCGATGCACAATAGAGAAGTCCCCAGGGACCACCCTGGACAGCAACACAGCCAGTTTTCCCAACACTGGGAAACATGATGCTTCTTTTCTGGAGCCTCAGATTAAGTAAATACCTTCATTTTAACACCCAAGCATATCAAGAACACATATTTATTCTATGCAATGTTTTAAAATATGTATTGGTTCAGAAATCAGAAAATTAATATATAGTTTAGACGTAAGTTGTCAAAATGGAACCTATCTTGATGAACATTTAAGATGGGAACTCAAAAGTCTCTGAGTTATTCAGTATGTTTATACATCCACAGACTTCTTGATCCCTTAAATAAACCATCCAATAAACATGAAAAAGAAAATCCTGTGAAACTCAGACTAAAAAAGATCACATAAATGCGCAGAGAGAAGAGGAAAAGCTCTCATTTATGAGAAAACCTTTGCATCTATTAGAAAGTTGCTTTCTTAAAGCCTGCTGCTGCTGCTAAGTCACTTCAGTTGTGTCCAACTCTGTGTGACCCCACAGATGGCAGCCCATTGGGCTCCACCATCCCTGGGATTCTTCAGGCAAGCACACTGGAGTGTGTTGCCGTTTCCTTCTCCAATTCATGAAACTGAAAAGTGAAAGTGAAGTCGCTCAGTCGTGTCTGACTCAGCGACCCCATGGACTGCAGCCAGGCTCCTCCGTCCATGGGAGTTTCCAGGCAAGAGTACTGGAGTGGGGTGCCATTGCCTTCTCCTAAAGAATGGCAATTCTCTATTTAAAAGAAGAGTGCCTCTTTAAAATAGCAAGTTACATCTGGTAGAAGATAACATTTTCACTTGAAATCAGGAATGAGGTGTATTCAAGTCTCAGTGTAAAACTCTTGGTCCCAGCTGAGCAGGGGCAGGGTTGGGGTGAAGCAAAGAGGCAGGTCAAGCAGGTGGAGGGTCATGTCCTTCTCATCTAAAGCTTTCATATTGGGTCAGTGGTAAAGAATCTGCCTGCAGTGCAGGAGCCTAGGGTCCGATTCCTGGGTTGGGAAGATCCCTTGGTGAAGGAAATGGCAACCCACTCCAGTATTCTTGCCCGGGGAAAAAACCCCATGGAGAGAGAAGCCTGGTGGGCTATAGTCTATGGAGTCACAAAGAGTCAGACAAGACTGATTGACTCAAGAGCAACATTGCAATCAATTATGATCTGTCGATCCCGGGCTGAGTGAGTGCCTCACTCACCTCACCCGAATCACAGCCCTGTGGCAGAGGTGGAGCCTGTCCTACCTGGAGGCTGAGGAGCTGAGGAAAGGGAAGGCTGTGCTGCCTTCGGGGTAGCTCTGCCTAGATGATGCGAGATGCCAAGTCGCTTCAGTTGTGTTTGACTCTTTGCGATCCTATGGACCATAGCCTGCCAGTCTCCTCTCTGTCCTTGGGATTCTCCAGGCAAGAGTACTAGAGTGGGTAGCCATTTCCTTCTCCAGGGGATTTTCCCAACCCAGGGATTGAATCCGAGTCTCTTACATCTCCTGCATTGGCAGGTGGGTTCTTTGCCACTGAGCCACTGGGCAAGCCCCAAGTTCTGCCTGAGGCTGCATTGTTCCCTCCTCATTTCTGGATGAACAAGGTTGTGAGTTCATGTACATTAAGACCTCAAAGTAGAAGGATTTATCACTAACCTTTGGGTTGTGAGATTTGAAATCTTGATTTACCCTTAATTTTTTTTTTAATTAGAAGATAATTATTTAACACTACTGTGATTTTTGCCATACATCAACATGACTTAGCCATAGGTATACATATATCCGCTCCTTCTTGAACCCCCTTCCCACCTCCTTCCCCACCCCACCCCTCTAGATTGTTACTGGCTTGGGATTCCTTGCGTCTTACGTCATACTCCCGCTGGCGATCTCGTTTACATACGGTAATGTGTATGTTTCAATGTTCTTCCCTCACATCATCCCACCCTCTCCTTTCCCACTGTGCCCAAAAGTCTGTTCTTTATGTTTGTGTCACCCTTGTTGCCCCACAAATGGGATCGTCAGCACTGTCTTTCTAGATTCCATATATAGGTGTTAATATATGATATTTGTCTTTCTCTTTCTGACTTCACTCTGTATAATAGGTTCTAGATTCATCTACCTCATTAGAACTGACTTGTAGGTGTTCCTTTTTACAGCTGAGTAATATTCCATTGTGTATATGTACCACAATTTCCTTATCCATTCCTCTGCTGATGGACATCTAAGATGCTTCCATGTCCTTGCTACTGTATTTCTTTTTCTTTTTTTTTTTCCTTTTGTCTTTTTCTCACTACTGTATTTATTTGGCTGTGCCAGATCTTTGTTGAGGCACTTGAGATTGTCTCTACTTGCAGCATAGGGGATCTAGTTCCTTGATCAGGGGTTGAACTCATGCCCCCTGTTGAAGCCTTAGTCACTGGACCACCAGGGAAGTCCCTTGATTTACCTTTTGATATTTTTATTTTCTAAGTTTTATGTATAAAACTAGTATAATGAACGTTTTTCTAGTGTAATGAACATATACTAATGCATTTGTGTATCAGAACACAGCAAAGATGCTTAATTATTTAATTAAGGAGCAGAATTATCCTCAGCCGGGCAAGCCATTCATGTTATTCTAGGGAACTGGAGTCGACCCAAGAAATAACTCAGGTACACTCTCCTGGCTCCCTGGACGGACCACAGCTGCAGCTGCTCACCGGGCCGGTCTCTGCCCTTCGCCCCCTAGAGGCCACTCTCTGCACTGCAGCCGCAGGGATCCAGTCTTAACTCGAGTCCTACCCGTGGCTCCTGTGACCACTCCGAATCTCAGTGGCTCCCCAGCTCTCTCAGAGTCAAATTCTGATTCTTGTAAAACCTTAGGAAGCTCCTCATGACCTTCCCCCATGGCCTCTCTGCCTTATCCTCCTCCTCTCCCCTCTGCTCCACCGACTCAGCCCTAGCCACCCTGGTCCTGGCTGCCGCTCGAACACCTCCTTATCTCTGGGGGTTTTGCTAACTGGTCTGCAGAAAGAGCAGGGATTCCTTTCCTCCATCAATCTCTACAATCGAAACACTTGTCATGAACTGCCATAGTATTTCACCTACTCAGCTGTCCGTCTCCCTTCTAGAGTGCACTGGATCTGTACTACATTTTGTTCACAGCTGTGTCCCCACACCAAGAACAATGGTTTGCTGGGCCTTGATAAATATTTGTCAAGTGAATGAATCTCCCACCTCATGCTCCTGCTGGCTGCAGTCACTGAGTAGAATGAATATAATTAAATTCCTGTTAGTGAAATGTCTGAAGCTGGGCAGGAGCTTACGGAGTTCTGGGCTTCTGGGAACAAAAGCCTTTCCAGGCCCACAGTTTGTTTTTTATTTGTAGGAAAAAGGCTTCAGCCTTCTAGATGTTCCGGAATACCAAAGGGCAGATTCAAGCAGCTGCTAATCGAGGAAGGGAGGGGAAGCAGAAACAAAGGAGAAGCAGTCAGAAACAATAGTGCACAATGGGCAGGGCAGGGTCGGGTCCAAGCTCTCCAGAAGGAGTATGTTTATCAGTATCTTTGAGTTTTTTGGCGACAACTAAATTCCCCACCCCGGTGGAGGAAGGTAACTTCTGGCTGAGCACAAAGTTCTTGGAACACCAACCATGCAGAATAAAGTCACACAATCACACATACGCAGCTCTCACCCCAAATCTTGCATGTAAAAGCTCTCTGGGGGAGTTAGGGGTTTTTAAGGCCTGAACCCCTCTTGTCTCCTTGCATAGCCCTGCAATAAACCTTTCTTGGCCCCAAACTCAGACTTCTCGGTTTGCTTAGCCTCACTCTGAGTCAGGCACATGGACTTAGCTTTGGTAGCAGCACATATAGAAAACTATGAATCTACTCCAACATCCCATATCCTGAGATGATGATAAAATAATAGACATGGGAATAAAGGGAAGGGCCTGGAGTCATCACAAACATTCTAACAGCCCAAGAGAAGTATAACCTTGTCCCCATGAACAAAGTCCTGGAAGTGTTGCATCTTTGCAGTAATAATGGAGAAATAAGATCATTGTTGTTGAAACAATCGTGTCCGAGTCTGTGCCATCCCATGGACTGTAGCCTGCCAGGCTCTTCTGTTCATGGAATTTTCTGGGCAAGAATACTGGGGTGGGTTGCCATTTCCTCCTATAGCAGATCTTCCTGACCCAGGGATCGAACCCACATCTCCATGTCTCCTATACTGCAGGTGGACTATTTACAACTGAGCCACTGGGAAGACCAATAATATCATTATTTGACCTCTACATCTTTTTTTCTTGGGGTTAGGTAAACAAAAATTCTTCAGACTAAGACCTCTTGGTGGAAAATGGACATTATCGGGTGTGAAATGTGGGAAAAAAACCCTCTATATTCATGATTGATAATTCATTGCAAGAACTTGTTTGGTAGTTTTTCCCTGTACAAGTGAGGAAACTGCAGCAAAGGGACTGACCTCAGGTCACAGAGCAGGTGAGTGGTAAGGTTGAGTCCGTGTACAATCCTGTTACAACCCATGTAAAAGCACCTGCGTCTGCAGGGAATTGTTACAATCTAGGTAACTGGTAAGAGTTTCTGGGAACACTGCCCTCCCTTTTACTCAACTGTACTTGAGCCTCCTTCCAGCCATCAAAGCTCAGGGATATACAAGTCTGGATTTCTTCTGTACATCAAACATGGGGCATCTCTTCCAACACCAACCATTTCTCCAGACCAATGCGGTGGCCCCTGAGTCAACTCACTTCAGACTCTAAATCTGCAGAGTCAGCCCCGACTCCACAGGGTGAGGGCTCAACCCCACAAGACAACCCCACTTCAGATGCCAGCTACATGTCCCTGGGGTCCCACAGACCTCTCAGCCACTGGCTAGAAATTCAGGGGCTGTGTGGCTTCCACTCTCAAGTTTCAATAATTGACTAGAATGACTCACACAACTCAGGAAAGTTTTTTTTTTTTAAACTGGATAAAGGATAAAGGATAAAACTCAGGGGCTTCCCTGGTGGCTGAGTGGTAAAAGAGCCCGCCTGCCAATGCAGGAGACAAGGGTTTGATCTCTCACCCGGGAAGATTCCAGGTGCCACGGGGCAGCTAAGCCCCTGCAGCACAGCTACTGAGCCTGCGTTCTAGAGCCCAGGAGCCACAACTACTGAGCGCAAGTGCCCTAGAGCCAGTGCTCTGCAACGAGAGAAACCACCGCAGTGAGAAGCCTGCTCTGGGCTAGCCCTCTTGAATGTTCCCCACCCAGGAGGCTCTGCAATTCCCAGTGTTTAGGGGTTTTTATTCACTGGGTTGGCAAATGGATTGACTCATTAGCTGTTGGTGACTTGACTTCTATCCCAGTACCCTCCCCTCCCCACCGAGGAGCCAGGGCCAGAAAATTCTAATCCTCAGATCACCCGATGGAATGTCCTGGAGACCAGCCCCACCCAGAAGCTATTGAGGGCTCAGATAGTAAAGCGTCTGTCCATAATGCGGGAGACCTGGGTTCGATCCTTGGGTTGGGAAGGTCCCCTGGAGAAGGAAATGGCAATCCACTCCAGTATTCTTGCCTAGAAAATCCCACGGAAGGAGCAGCCTGTTAAGCTACAGTCCATGGGGTCGCAAAGAGTCGGACATGACTGAACAACTTCTTCACTTTCCTTAACATAGAAAAAGCAGCAAATCCCAAGGGTTTTAGGAGAACTGGACCATAAACCCAGACAAGGGTCAAACAGCGATCTTTTTGTTACGCGACAGTCAGGTTTGAGGACCAGACAGGGACCAGGAATAGAGAGTCTCAGAGACGGGGCCCCTGATCTGGAAGAGTTATGCAGGATAATTTTTTAAGCTGAAAACATCATGATTTTCTTTTTGAGAGTCATGAAATGTCCCTGGAGTGAAAACTGCTGAGCTTCTCAGGAGAAATCCAGAGAGGGCTGGCAACACTCACCCTGTGCCTGTTCCACAGCCCCTTCCAAGGGCTCGCCCTTTCCCTCCCACCCAGTCTGCAGAGGGGACAGGAGCTGGGACTCACCATCCTCCTTGAGGCTGTCGCCACCCTCTGGGGTGCCGGCCACCAGGGTGCCCAGGAGAACCAGAAGGGCTACGGAGAGGCAGAGACGGCTCATCTTCGTGGCCTTGCAGGAGGGCTCCTGAGGATGCTGGGGGCAGACTGGGCTTTTCACACCCCTGCCGAGGGGTGGGATCGGGCGATGAGCAGGGAAGTGGGGAAAGGGGAGGGGCTAGGGTCAGTCCTCTTCATGCTCGACCTCCCCACCTAACTAGGCTTCTTCCTGCGTCTGCCTGCTGGGGCCCAATGCCCAGTAACAGCGCTTCTCAGACTTAGCTCCTGCAGCGCATCTTGTGGAAATAAACACATATTCTGATTGCCCAGGTCTGGGTGAGGCCTGGGAAGCAGCATTCCTAACAGGCTCCCTGTTACAGGTGTGTCCCAGTCCACTTCCTCTCCTATTAAACGGTCCTCAGAACTGCGCTTTGAAAGCAGGCCAGCAAGAGCACTCACCAGGCTTGCCGGGGAAGGGTAGCGGTACAGAAACCTGCCTTCCCCACGCATCTTGGGAATGTGAAAGAGGAGCCACGATCAGGAAGGGGTGTCTCCCCACCCCTCCCCCCGCCCCACTCCCGGAAGATGAAGTGGTCCATTAGATTTCCATGTGCTGGCACCACACCATGCTGGGTGCACAAGTGTGTAGTCTCCACACGACTATGTCCCCCTCAACCCAGTTACTATTGAGGCCCTTGGGTCTAGATTCGAGTGAATTGCCAGGACTCTCAAAGTAGTGGCAAACACCCTTGGAAGATGAAAACCTCAATTCTTTTTTTGCTTTAACTTTTAATTTTAGATTGAGGCACAGCTGATTAACGATGTTGTGATAGTTTCAGGTGAACAGTGAAGAGTTTCAGCTGTATATACACATGTATCCATTCTCCCCACAAACTCCCCTCCCATCCAGGCTGCTACATAATATTGAGCAGAGTTCCATGTGCTATATAGTAGGTTCTTGCTGGTTATCTGTCTGAAATATAGCGGTGTGTACATGTCCATTGTAAACTTCCTAACTGTCCTTCCCCCCATCCTTCCCATACAACCATAAGCTTGTGCTCGAAGTCTATGAGTCTGTTTCTGTTCTGGAAGTAAGTTCATTTGTATCCTTTCATTTTAGAGTCCACATATAGGGGATGTCATACAGTATTTTTCCTTCTCTGTCTGACTTTCTGTACTCATTATGACACTTTTTAGGCCCATCCATGTTACTGCAAATGGCATTATTTCGTTCTTTTTTAATGGCTGAGTAATATTCCATTGGTGCTTCCCTGGTGGCTTAGTAAAGAATCTGCCTGCAGTGCAGGAGACATGGGTTCAGTCCCTGGGTTGGGAAGATGCCCTGGCAAAAGGAATGGCAACCCACTCCAGTATTCCTGCCTGGAGAATCTCATGGACAAAGGAGCTTGGCAGGCTACAGTCCATGGGGTCGAAACAGTCAGACACAACGTAGTGACTAAACCACCACCACCAATATTCCATTTAGACCCCAATGCTTATTCTATGCTGGAGATAAACTCAGCTGAGATGTTGGATCCCAGGGTGTGATGACTGCATGTTTCACAGTGAGAGGAAACAGGTGATGCGCTCCCCTGCAAACAGGCCACATGATGTGTGGGTTCTTTTGAACTGAAGACGTTTGAGACCCAAAACACTCAGGAAAAGCTGATTCAGTCCAGTTCAGTTTAGTCGCTCAGTCGTGTCTGACTCTTTGCAACCCCGTGAATCGCAGCATGCCAGGCCTCCCTGTCCGTCACCAACTCCTAGAGTTCACTCAAACTCACGTCCATCGAATTGGTAATGCTATGCAGCCATCTCTTCCTCTGTCGTCCCCTTTTCCTCCTGCCCCCAATCCCTCCCAGCATCAAAGTC